>CM040128.1:249027942-249328714 GCA_022559845.1 Amorphophallus konjac | reverse complement strand
CTTGCTCCTGGTGGCAGTGACCGTTCCTCATATCGCTCTAATTCGCTCACGCTGGGCACTCCTGGCTAGTGGACTCTTCTCACTGGTGGGTGCTCTCTCAATGAGGGGAGTGGGCTCAATATCCTCACTAGGTACCACCGTGGGACCCTTATATGGCACTAGGTCGGCCACGTTGAATGTGGGGCTCACTCCGTACTCCTCGGGAAGATCTAACTCATAGGCATTAGTGCCAATGCACCTCAGAACCTAGAAGGAACCAGCCCCATGAGGTCTCAATTTGGAGATGGCTCCCGGGGAGAGCCTCTCCGACCTTACTATCACAAAGTCACCCACGTGGAATTCTTGGTGACACCGAGGGGAGTCAGCCTGCCTTTTATAAAACTCATTTTCCTTGCTGATGTGCTTGCGAATGTTTTCATGCAATTTTGTGAAGGTGGACATTCTAGGGGTGATGGGTGGACCTGGGCAACCAAAAGTATACCAATCATGCTTTGACGCTAAGAAGATTTTGATGGAACGGGGAGGATCGGGGCATCCATAGGTGATCCGGTCATGTATGGGGGTGACAAATGCTGGGGGACCCGGGCATCCATGAATACTCCTATCATGCCTACGACCCATGATGAATGAAGGAGGACCATTACACCCGAATATGGACCACTCTTGTTTCCTACTTGACATGTGGGTGATGTGAATGAATGGACCCAACATAGTGTTCATGCCAAGTGGTGTGGTAAGCCTATAAACATCCATGCTTATCCCAAAGGTGACTTCCATATGCATAGATGTGGGATGACCTTTGAACTTCCATGTGAAAGGGTTGAAGGGATATAGGAAGGTGGATATGGGGTGGGGCATTTCCTCGATCTCTAGGTGGGTGTTGCCTAAGGTCATGGCTCCTTTGGTGTTACATGGGTTATGGATGAGGTGTGCTTGGCCCAACATGGTGGGTGAGGGTAGGAAAGGGTCGGTGGGTAAGGTGGTTGTGTCACATGGGTTCTACGGTTCCTATTGGAAGGGATCAAAGGGATCATGAAAAGTTTTACCAAGGGGTAGGGGCCTTATGTCCTCAAGATCCTCAAATGGTGGTGGGTCATCCTCCTCTAATGAAACAATTAGGCCGAAGTTCTTGGTGGGTGGGTCGGTCATGAGGGGAGGCTTTGGCTTTCTACCCGATATAAGAAGCTCTAAATTGAGGAGAAGGTTGGGCTCATCGGGTGTGGGGAGGAATAGAAGGAGGTCACTAGTGTAGCAACTAATGGTGTATACCAAGGTGATGGACCCGACACATAGGTGTAGGAGGTCAAGACTCCGTTGTTGGTTGTCCATTGTGGTCAACATGCTCGTAAGCTCCATTTGCCAAGCTAAGCCTTTAAGAAGATCCCCTAAGGTTTCCACTTGGTAAGATGATTAGATAGTGGTGTGATAGGAGAAGAATGGCACTATGGGAAAGGTTTTACTCCATGGGAGGGAAATCGTGGGCCGTGATCTCTCTTATTGGGCTCTCCTTTAGCCAACTAATAAGGGGTTCTCTTAAGATAAGCTCGGCCCCAACTAGAGAGGGTGGTGTAAGGTGAAGGCCACCATGTGAGATTTCTTCTTCCACTTGGATATGGGTGGTCTCCGTGGTGGGGATAGGGTCCGGAGTGTTCACCACTATGGGGTCGGGTTTGGGTTCTTCCTCCAAGGAGGTGAGATGATCTTTTGGGGTGGGGTGGTGATGGTTGGTGTATGGTGCACCCGGGGTGGAGGATAAAGGGAAACTTGGTTTGGGATAGGGAGGGGAAGTAGTGGAGGCCTAGGACATGGGAGTTTTGGGGGAGGGAGTGGGAGATGGGTTGGTTGGGGTGGCTTGGGTTGGTCGGTCTTGGGGGGAGTGTCCCTTATAGGGGAAGATGGAGGGGTAGTGGTGGAGACCAAGGGGGCTTGGATAGTGAGGGTTGTGGAAGGGGGTTTTGGTTGGGGTGTGGGGACCCTCATGGGGTTAGGTGGGGAGGTGGATGCTTGGATCATTTGGGTCTTAAGGGAGAGGATTTGGTGGCGAAGTGTAGTGATGATGGTTGAGAGGGAATTTGTTGAGAGTGGTGGGGGTGGTCTCAAGTTGGCCGGGTGGGGATGGAGGAGTGGTAGTGCTCCTCGAGCTAGGGGTGTTTGAGTAGGAGGGTTGAGAATATTTGGGGATGTAGATCTTCCTAAGTTCTACCTTCATCTCTTCCCATGAGTGAATAGGTTCTTGTCTTTTAACCCTCCGTAGGCCCTCTATGTGCTCCCACTTACTCTTGGCTTGACCCCGAAGTCGTCCCTCGGCCTTGCGGACTCTCGCGGGTCCATATACCCAATTCTTTTCAAAGTAACTTTCTATGGTAGCCTCCCACCTAAGGTAATCACTAGAACGAGATCCATCAAAGGTAATATCTTTGTCTAGAATGAAGTCCATGGGTGGCGAGTAGGCTAAGTAGGAAATGGCCATGATGAACGGGGGATAAATGCAATGGAACTAGGACAAGACTTAGTAGAGACAAGTCTAGAACTTGCTCAGAATCAATTGATGTGACACACCTTGAGCCTAAACAAACATGCACAATTCACAATCGAAACGGACCGATATCGGTGGCCACTCACCCGACACTCACCCAAGACCCGGGTAACTCGGTGATGCCGAGTGGAGGTTGTGAGGGCTGAACCCTTGCTGGTAGAGTGCCAGATGAGCTAAAGTACTTTCCAAGGGTTGGAGGCCCAATTCAAAGGGGCCGACCGGTGCCAATGGGCTCGGGTCATACTCTCTCCCACAGCGGTCACTCGAAGTAATGGAGGCTTGAGGACCGGGCGCTCACTCACACGACCAGCCGAGTTTATGAACTAATATTGAATGAGCAAGCCAACAAAAGAGATCAAGGGTAGAGAACTTACTCGACCGACTTGATGAAACCGGTCCCGTTCGAAGACGAGGGCGAGCGGGGAAGCGTGGGTTCCCCACACGCCGCGCCGGTGTAGCTTTGATCTGCTCAAAGTTTTACATCACTACGCCCCATGCAAGGGCATTGAGATTGGGGGGTAGGAAGCCAAGATTTAATCAAACACTACCTCCCACAGGGAGGGGCGGTAAGTCGGCCAGGCGGGGAAGGGGACAGCCTAAATGAGATCGAACGGGTGGACGATGTCGGTTCTGCCCGCTCTCTGGAATAAGGGACTAACTGTCGGAGTTATCACCACTTCAGCCACTCTCGAATTTTGCCGATGATGAGACCAGTTGGAAAATCGTGATAGATGGATCAGGGTGACGTCTGAATTTTTTTGATTTCTTTGGTCGCCGGTGCTGGTCGGGGTCAGACTGCAAATCGGGCCCCTAAGTTCTGGATCTGGCATCAAAAGTACCTCAGCAGCAAGAAGAAGAGGCCACCATGAGCACTCCCGAACTCTGAATCGAGCGTGGCTAGAGTCGTTGGAACCTTTGTCGCGTCTTCTTCGAAATGTGACCTCTGTAAATGCCAGAAGATGTCGGAGTAGACCTGAGAAGCCCAAACAGTGATCAGGTGTCTGTTCAGTCCAGGAGTGGATAGAACAGCACACCTGAGGGAGAAAATTGAGAAAATGCCACTCCAGAGGTCGAACGAGGTGTCGCTTCATGGAGATGGAAGGAGACTCGTTGTATAAGCTCTCGGCCAAGTGGCCCCTCAAGAAGCAGAGGGATGTGGCCGTGGGAACTTCTGGAAGTGGCCTCAAGTTTCCGATCAAATCCTTCTTGCGCAGTCGGAGAAGAACGGCTCCCCTAGGTGACCACGAGCTTAGAAAGGGATGAGACCACCGCCGTTGCGAAGAGGAACGGAGAGACGCTTCCAACGGTACCTTTTGGGCCTCCAGGGATGCTGGGATGAAGTCGGGGGCCGGCTCTTCAAGCTGCTCATACTCTGCTGCCTGCGACCTGAGAATTGCAGGTGGTGAAAGGTGGTGGGAAATGGGGTAGAAGGGATTGGGAAATGGGGTGGATGGGTGTGGGGGCAACCCCTGGCTGTGAGGGGGTCTGGGAGGAGGTGTTCCAAGGTGTGGGAGGGGGAGAATGGGTCTGGAAGGTGGTGTTTACAGTGGGTGAGAGAGGAGCTACGAATTTAGTTGGGGGGGAGAGAGGGAAAGGGTATTTGAAAATGAGTTTAAGGGTGTGATTAATTTCTGTTCTTGGGGATGGGAAGGGGTGTGTGAGGAAGGTAAAGGGGGGGGCTTGGGGAGTGGGAATTCTCCCTTGGGAGATGAGAGGGTGCTTGGGGAAGGGAGTGGGTGGTTGGGTGATGGAGGGTGGAGTGGGAAGTGGTGGTATCTCCCTTGGGGCTGGGGTGGAGTTAAGGTGGGGTGGTGGGGAGTTGGGGATGAGTTATTGGAGGGGGGAAGAGAGAGAAAGGTGGTTGGGTGGGGAGGAGAGAGAAAGGGGCGTAGGTTTTAGAGAGAGAATGTGGAGGAGAGAGAAAATGACTTCCTAGAGAGAGAGGTAGAGAGAGAGGGGGGGATAGGGGCTTCTCACCCACTCAATTGGCTTCTCACCAAAAGAAGAAGATTTAAGTTGGACACTATAAAATTCAAGTATTCATTCATTCATTAACTTCAAATGGGGGGAATGGGGTCCTATATATAGGCAACCCACATTTTACAAAAAGTCACTGACTCTTGCTACAATGACAAATAACCAAGGGGTAGGGGGCGCCCCTGGGCCTAGCCCATAGAATTGGGCCCAATAACCAAACTAATCAACCCTATGACACTTAACTTAGGTAGATGACTCATTAACCTAGGTACATGACTCAAATAAATATAAAATATAATGATATGACTCAATAAAAATGAGGAAATATAACAATTGACTCAAGATAAATGACTAGACCATGTCGGATGCTTTTGGGATGAGGAGATGATCCGTGAGTGTGGGCATGGGAGGTGATGTCCCCATCACTTTCCCACGGAACCCCTTACCTGCACCTGCTGCTGTGGCCAGGCTAGAGTACACTCCGCCAACTGATAGGAGAAATGTCAAGGGAAAGGGAGTCATCCCTAGCACCTCCCAACCAGTCCCAGTCTCGAGAATTCATTGCTTTAGGTGCCATAACCTAGGGCATGTTGCCTCCAATTGCCCCACCTGAGCCTTAGTCATCACCGACCCCCAGCCTGTGGAGCTTCCACCTTAGCAAGGACAAGCCAATGAGAGGTATGAGGCCGATCCTGACCTCATCGCCCAGTTTGAGGACATGGATGCACGGTATGATGGAACGCATGTCGAGTACATGCAAGTGGGAGAAATTGTCGAGAGTTCAAACCAAGGAAGACTGGATGTAGTTCGCTGCATCTTAACACCTCCCTAGGAGGACGACTGGCGTCGAACCTCCATCTTCCAAACATACATTATGGTGAAATCTCAACCCTGTAAGGTGATCTTTGACAACGGGAGCTGTATCAATGCAGTCTCTTCAGACTTTTTCTCCCGCCTAGGTCTACCTACCCATCCCCAACCGAGGCCCTACAACGTGGCTTGGGTAGACAACACTTCTATCCCAGTCACCACTACATGTGTCATTCCCATCCAATTCTAGTCCTACCATGGACAGATCTTATGCGATGTAGTGCCACTGAAGGTCGGTAGCATCATCCTAGGACGACCGCGGATCTATGATGTAGACCTTACTACATTCGGTCGGTCTAATCAGTGTTCCTTCTTACACAATGGGAAGAAGATACAACTATACCCGGCACCCCCAAAGGTGACCCCTGGAAAGAGTTCCACCTCCACCCCCACTGGAATCCCCAAGGTTCAAGAGAGTCCTCGAACTCCCACTGAAGGGAAACTTCCCATTTCCTCTTCTCCCACACCTATCACACCCGTTCCTAAGGCCCCTAAGGTTGGTTATGACCCGATTAGGCGCCTTAACTTCATAGGTGTCCATGAACTGAATAGGGAGGTTGTCGAGAGTGCCCCTGTTTGGGCTATGGTCATCACCATCACACCCGAGGAGTCCCAAGTCTCAGTCCCACCTGAGGTCCAGGCAATATTGCAAGACTTCTACGATATTTTCCCAGAGGACTTGCCCTCTAAACTTCCCCCCATGCGTGATGTACAACACGCTATTGACCTTGTCCCTGGGTCCACCTTACCCAACCTTCCCCATTACAGACTGAACCCCAAGGAGCATGCTGAGCTCCAAAGGATTATCGAGGACCTTATCCAAAATGGTTTTCTTAGGGTGAGCAAGAGCCCATGTGCTGTCCCTACCTTGCTCACACCCAAGAAGGATGGCACCTGGCGGATGTGTGTTGACAGCCGCGCCATCAATAAGATCACTGTCAAGTATAGGTTTCCCATTCCATGTCTTGATGACATGCTTGACATGATGAGTGGAACCACCATCTTTTCCAAGATTGACTTGAAAAGTGGCTATCACTAGATCCGAATCCGACCAGGTGATGAGTGGAAGACAGCCTTCAAAATAAAAGAAGGTCTATATGAGTGGCTCGGCATGCCGTTCGGGCTATCCAATGCCTCCAGCACTTTCATGAGACTTATGACGGAAGTCATCCGCCCTCTCATTGGTCGCTTCATTGTCATCTATTTTGACGGCATTCTCATCTATGGCCATAACCCTCAGGACTACATCCAACATTTGAGGGAAGTCTGTGAAACTTTGAGGAGAGAAACCCTATATGCCAACCTTAAGAAATGTGAATTCATGACAGACCGGGTCACTTTCCTCAGGTTCGTGGTTTCGAGTCATGGAGTGTCTGTGGACCAATCCAAGGTCCAAGCCATAGTAGACTGGCCAGAGCCCCAGAATGTCCATGACGTTCGTAGTTTTCACATGCTAGCCACCTTCTACAGACGCTTCATTCAAGGATTTAGCACCATTATGGCACCCATTACGGATTGTATCTGTAAGGGGAATTTTGAGTGGACCAAAGCCGCCTCCCAAGCTTTTCGTGCCATAAAGGAGCTCATGACCAAAGCCCCTGTCCTCCACCTGCCAGACTTTTTTAAAGTCTTCGAGATATCCTGTGATGCATCTGACGTAGGAATAGGAGGAGTGCTTAGCCATGAGAGTCACCCTATGGCCTATTTCAGTGAGAAGCTTTCTGATGCAAAGCTTTGTTACTCCACCTATGATAAGGAGTTTTATGCCGTGGTCCAAGCCCTCAAATACTGGAGACACTATCTCTTACCTCAAGAGTTTGTCTTATATTCGGACCACGAGGCTCTGAAATTCCTTAGCTCTCAGAAGGGCTTAAACCCAAGACATGGTCGGTGGATAGAATTCCTCCAGTCTTTCACATTTATCCTAAAACATAAGGCTGGAAAAGAAAATAAGGTGGCCGACGCCTTGAGTCGAAGGGTCTCCCTTCTTTTCACTGTTAGGGTAGAGGTCACTAGATTCGACTGCATGAAGGAACTCTATGGAGAGTGTCCCGATTTTGGCCCTGCCTACTCTGCCTTGTATGCTGGACCCTCGATAACCTTTTCTGACTATCTACTCCAGGATGATTTTCTATTTTGAGGGCAGCAACTCTGTGTCCCTAGGACTTCTGGGCGGGACTTCATGATTTGGGAAATGCATGCTGGAGGTCTTGCTGGTCACTTTGGCCGCAACAAGACCATCCATTCTGTGGAGGAGCATTTCTATTGGCCTGGCCTGAAGAAAGATGTGGCCAAAATTGTAGCCCAGTGTAGGACATGCACAATGGCCAAACAGGTCAAATAAAATACTTGTCTCTACACTCCTCTCCCCATTCCTCATAGACCATGGGTTGATGTGAGCATGGATTTTGTCCTTGGATTATCACGCACTACTCACAAACATGACTCCATCTTCGTCGTTGTTGATAGGTTCTCTAAGATGGCCCACTTCATTACATGTTCCAAAACATCTGATGCATCTAGAGTAGCCCACCTGTTCTTTGATGAAGTCGTGCGTCTGCATGGTCTCCCCCAAACCATAGTGTCTGACCGAGATATCTAGTTCACTAGCTATTTTTGGAAGACACTTTGGCACCTAGTTGGCACTAAGCTGAAATTTTTCACTGCCTATCATCGCCAAACCGATGGGCAAACAGAGGTCGTCAATAGGAGTTTAGGGAATCTCTTGAGGTGTCTTGTAGGGGATCATTCCAGCACTTGAGATCTTCTCCTGCCCAGAGCCGAGTTTGCATACAACAGCTCTGTCAATAGGTCCATAGGTATGAGTCCATTTGAGGTCGTGCATGGATACAAACCTAGGAAACCCATGGATCTCATTCCCCTTCCCCTCGAGTCTAGAACATCCAAGTCAGCTGAGGAATTTGCGCAGCATGTCAAGAGTCTCCATGAGTCAATTAGCAAGCAAATAAGGCTCAGTAATGAGCTCTATTTCTGATTTCCAGTCCTGTATTTCCAGTTGTTCATTGCTTGATGCTGGGTATATGGGTTCTAAATTCACTTGGCACAATAATCAGAGTGGGAACAAAGGCATCTGGGCTCGTTTAGATAGGGTTCTCACAAACTCTGAATGGGCTAAGGACCTCCCTATTTTTGTTCATCACCTCTCTAAAGAGGCCTCTGACCATACTCCCCTCCTTGTGAAGGCCTCTATCCGGGTTCCTTTTAAAAGCAGATTCTGCTTTCAGAAGATGTGGACCATGCATGAACAGTTTCTGGCTGCTACTGACAACTTTTGGAGGCAAGGTCTCTTAGCCACTTCACACGTTATTACCCTTTGTCTGAAACTGAAGCATATGAGGAAACTGTGGGGTAACTGGAACCGAACTGTGTTTGGAAATGTACATATGAATTTCACAGATGCTGAAGATGAAGTTCTTAAGGCTGAAGTCAACTTTGATTCTAACCCTTCTGAAACAAACTCTAAAGCTCTAGACGAGGCTAAATCATCACTGTCGGACAGACTCTTACAACAAGAATGCTTTTGGAGGCAGAAATCAAGGATCAAATGGCTGCTCGAAGGTGACAGAAATACCAAGTTTTTCCACATGACCACTGAAGTGAATAGGAAAAGAAACTTTATTGCTCAGATTGCAGATGATGTTGGTAATATTACATCTGATAAGCAAGAAATGCAACGCATTGCAGTGGCTCATTTTCATAGGGCTTTCACTACTCAGTTCCACTTTGTTGATGAAGAGTTATTAAATTGCATACCCATGCTGGTTTCCCAACAAGACAACATTTCCATGTGTGCTGTTCCCAGTGAAATTGAGATTAGAAATACTATTTTGTCCATGTCTGCAGACAGTGCCCCAGGTCCGGATGGGTATACTGGTGCTTTCTATCACAAGGCTTGGCCTATAATCTCTGAAACTGTGACTAAAGCTGTGCAGGAATTTTTTATTCTTCGGAATACCCTTCCTAAAAGCACTACCTCTACTCTTATAGCTCTTATTCCTAAAAGGAACAATGCTTTGGACATTGCTGATTATAGACCTATTAGCCTATGTAATTTTTTCAATAAAGTCCTTTCTTCTATTCTGAATAACAGATTGGCTAATATCCTGCCTTCTATCATTTCTCCCCAGCAGTCAGCATTTGTGAAAGGCAGATTAATTGTGGACAACATTGCTTTAGCACAGGAAATGATTCATGAATTGGGCAGGAAAACCAGAGGCCATAATATGATGTTCAAGCTGGACATGGCCAAGGCCTATGATAGACTTGAATGGGATTTCTTATTTGATGTTCTAAAACGCTTTGGATTCAGTATGCCTTTCATTGAATTGATTGAACATTTGGTCACCAATTGCTGGTTCTCAGTCCTTCTAAATGGTGAAGCTGCTGGTTTCTTTAATTCCACTAGAGGTGTGAGACAAGGTGACCCTCTGGCTCCCTCTCTATTTATTATTGCTGAAGAAGCTCTTAGTAGATCTCTTAATCAGGCTTTCATACAACGCAAAGTAGAATGGTTTGCTGGTCCTCGTGGCTGCCCTATCACTTCTCATCTCCTTTTTGCGAATGATACCATTATTTTTTGCAAGGCATCCGCCAAATCTGTGAAAAATTTATTGAAGATCCTTTCTGCTTATGAACTAGCTTCAGGACAACTGATTAATTCCAGCAAAAGTTGTTTTTTTCTTCATCCTAACAGCATAGCTGTTGCTGCTAGCAGGGTTGAAAGGCTCACAGGCTATAGCAGGCATTCTTTCCCACATAAATATCTTGGCTTCCCATTAGTGATTGGCAGGAGGAAAATTATACATTTTACAGGTATCATCTCTTCCATTCAGAAGAAGATTGATGGCTGGAGGACCACCCTACTTTCTCAGGGTGCTAAATTGATCTTAATCAAGCACGTGTTAACATCTATCCCTCTCTTTGTTTTAACCTCTTCACCCCTTCATGCTGGTGTTCACAAGCTGCTGGAGAGATCTCTAGCTAATTTCTTCTGGGGGTCCTCCAGCTATGGTAAAAAGAGGCACTGGAAGGCGTGGGCTTATATTTGCAAGCCAATCAATCATGGAGGACTTGGTATTCTATCGCTTAGACAAATGGATTTTGCTATGAGGGTCAAAATGCTTTGGAGAACTCTCACTTCAAACTCACTTTGGGCAGCATATTTCAGATCTAAATACATTGGAGACTCTCATCCAGCTGAGGTTTCATTTAGGAATATGAAGGGCCACATGAGGAAGAGATGGATGCAAGCTAATAATTTCCTACAGCAGCATACTAAAGTGGTACTTGGTGATGGGAGATCCACTAACTTTTGGTTCGATAATTGGTTTGGTAAGTTCAGATTGGGATCCTTCGTCCCTAATGACCTCATTATTAATAAAAAGGTCACCGTCAGTCAATTCTTTTCTCATCAGACTTCAGAGGAATGTGCATTGATCAACACTTATCTTCCACCTGCTGTTCAGACTGCACTCAGACATTTTACTCTGTCTTCCTTCCCTGATACAATGGTTTGGTCACTGTCCAGTTCAGGTAAGTGTATGACTTCCTCTATTTATAGAGCCTCCAGCAGCACAGGACTTCCCACTCCTATGCTGTCAAGTTGGATTAACATCTGGTCAGCTTGGTTGCCCACTAAAATTTCTGTGTTCCTTTGGAAAACCATCAATGGCTGCATTCCTGTTGACACCAAAGTTCAAGAAGCTGGTGTTCCCCTCTGCTCCAAATGTCATTGCTGTAACAGCCCCTGTGTGGAAGACATTAATCACCTTTTCCTTAGTAGTGAGACAGCTTCCTATATTTGGGCCTATTTTCGCAAGTTTGAGCTGCAGATTAATGGCTCCTCCATCAGATCCGCTCTCCTGGTAACCACCTCCCAACTGAAAAAAAATCTGCTCATGATTTCTTTATTCTTGCTGTCATTGGTTTTGGTTTGTGGGAGCTTTGGAAGGCCAGGAATTCTTCAAAGTATGATGGGAAACATATATCCAGAAACCGCCTGCTCCATAATATTATATCTAATGTCAAGAAAGCATGCAGTCTTGCTGATCTCCAGGAAAAACATCACAGGAAAAGGATCACTCTAGAGGCATTTGGTGTAAAGGTTGCTATTAACTCTAAACCAAGCCTCAAGATTGTGAAGTGGATTCTTCCTCCTTGGCCCTTCATTAAAATCAACACTGATGGCTCATGCAAACCTTCTGGTGACTCAGGTGGCGGTGGGGTCATAAGAGATTCCCATGGATCGGTCTTACTTGCCTTTTCTCACTATTACAGCCAATCAAACAGTCTTATTGCTGAAGCTAGGGCGCTTTTGGATGGCATTAAATATGCTCTTACCATCACTAGTGACATGTTCTTTATTGATTGTGATTCCAACATATTGGTGCAGGCTGTCACAAAAGGTATTCAATGCCCTTGGGTGATCCTTCAAGTTGTCAGAGAGATCTGGAGCATTCTTCCTTCTCGTCACTTAATTACCCACATCTATAGAGAAGCCAATTGTGTTGCTGATCTGTTAGCATCTTTAGCGTGCTCCACTAAGTGTAATTCTTTTTATTTTAGTCATGAGCTGCCTCAGAATGTCAAAGGTGCAGCCCGTCTAGATAAGCTAGGCATGCCTAGCATTCGCCTCTTGTAATTTCTCTTTATTTTTATCAATAATATTACCCTTTGGGGGTTTTCCCCTTAAAAAAAATGAGACTTACAAATGACTTGCTGATTTGCATAGGCGTCACCATGAATTTCAAGAAGGTGACTTGGTTATGGTACGGGTCCGACCCGAACGACTACCCTCAGGAGCCGTTAAAAAGTTGCAAGCCCATAGTGATGGTCCCTTCCCAATCCTATGGAAGCTTGGCTCCAACTCTTATGTTGTGGACTTACCTCCCGAATATGGGATTAGCTCGACCTTTAATGTGGCAGACTTAGTGGCCTACAAGGAACCCACAACGATTGCTAGTGACCCTTTCGAGCCTTCTCCTCCCATTGAGAGTGAACCCACCCCTGTGTGTCCCACAGCCTCGAGAGTACCGCGTGAGCACATTGAGACGATATTGGATGAGCAGGTGACAACTACACAGAGCAAGGTGTACCATCGCTACCTTATCCGCTGGCGGGACCGTCCACCGTCTGATTATTCCTGGATCAGCCGGGAAGATCTCCAGCGTCTCGATCCAGATCTGCTGGAGCACTACCACAGCAGTGTCCCCCCTTACTCGACAGAGTCGAGTTCCAGCCACCCCGGGAGGGTTGGTGGGGACACCGGGTCCACTACTCGGAGCCGATGTCGCACTGCCCCGACACTGAGCTTGTGGCTCGGAGACTCACTCGAAGACTCAGCATCCTGAGTATTTTATTTGTGTGTATTTGTACGTATTTAAGTATTGAGTATGTACGTGTGTAAAATACATGTATTACTGCATGTATATTTACTTTTGTTTTATTAGGCAAGGTTGGTCAAAAGACATGTGTATTTTATTTTTATTAAATCCACAAGTCAAAGGTGGGTTGTTGGGTCTTGTTTTATTAGGCTAGGGCATATATGCAAATAGGTAAAGTCTAAAGGTTTTGATGTCATGGCTTTTCCTATTTAAGGGAGGCCAAGGGTGTAAGGATACATATATGAAAGAATCCAAGTTTTGTAATCACGTAAGGAGCCTTGCCTCTTTGTGCTTTTCCCTTCTCTCTTTTCTCCTTTGTGAGGTTTGAGCGTCGCCCGGTGAGAGACTGCCTGGGGTAAGGCCGAGCTGTGCGAGACAGCAAGTTATCCCGTCCCGTTCGCATCCCCAGAGCTGTCATCGATCCTTCCTCCGACGCCGACCGCGTCACGAATGCTCTCGCATCCACGTTCGGGCCTCCAGCTTTCTACCTACACCACTCGGCATCCGTGCCTAACATCATAACCCCAGTAAACATCCCTCAGTCGAAAGCGCACCCACAGCTGCGGAATGCTCCCAGCCCTCTGCCCACGGCTTCAGACACACATACATACTTTTCTTCAGCTCAGAACAAAGGTGCTCGGATTCAATCCGATGTAAATAAACACCGGTGACTTGCGACCGGTGGGGAAAGACGTCCAGTACACGATTCCTACAATCGCCTACGTACTCGCTCCTGGAAACCCTTCTCTCCACGTGTCGCCCGCTCGCTCAAGCCCACGTGCTGCGCCCAGGTGGCGCTTCCCCGGTTAACCCTTGGTTCCATAGGTGATTGTCAAGAAATCGACTGGCACGCCCGCACCCTATCCGGTTAACCATTATCCTGACATTTCTGTGCCATTCGACCCTTTTCGACTTTCCGTAAAAGGAGAGTGCCCGATACCGCCGTGAGAGGCATGCAACCGTAAGGAGGATACCCGAGATATATCAAACTCCCGTGTCTTTCTTCCCCACTGTATCCCTTCCTTCACCTCGGTCATTTGGCATAAAAAACAAAAAAACACGCGCAACAACTGCCAACCTGTCTCTCCGACCAGTAATCACCAGGGAAGTCTCATGCTCTAGTCCTTCTTCTAGGGTTTCTATTCTTCACTATTTTCTTATGTTTATTGCATTTCTTTCATCTCATGCTTGCACACATATTGCATGATTTCTTTCATCTCTGTTCTTCTGCATTTTCACTTCATTCATGCACACAAACACACACACCTATCTTTTGTTCCCTTCTACAAGGGTTAGAAACCCTGCCCGGTGCGTTCTTCCCCCTATTTTCATGTTTACTTTCTATGAGGGATTGATGCTACACTCTTCTCTATTTCTAATGGGTTTTTCTTTCTCTTGTGGCTTTGTTTCGCAAGATAAGCAAGTGTAGGACGTGAGGCCCTTGCTTTCTAGCGGGCTGGAAGGCGAGGAGGAGCTGAGCCACAAGTTCCCACATCCTGTGTTGAACGCGGTGGCACAGAGGGGCGCATTCTTTCTGTCGAGATGGGGCGCAAGACCGCGTCCTAAGCCAGTAACTCCCCGGGCTATTTGGCTATCTCTTTCATATTTCCAACTTACACAGCATATCCCTAACTTCTTACTGTATTCTATGTTGTTATCCCTTGGTGGTGATCACGGAACGCTCTTCTCTTTTTTTATCGCCCCTCCCCTTTTCTTATTATTACGCTTATTTGCATTATCATTGTTCGGGGTCGGATTTCTTTCCTACACCTAATTTTCTGGAGATCACGGTGGGACCTCTAGTGCCCATCACGCCTCTCTTGCTTTCCTGCTAAAGAGGGGTGATCTCGTGCTGTGTCCTGAGCCACACGATCCTGGATGAACATGTGTCGTTGGTACCATGATTGAGGATCTGCAAAGTGGGAAACAGGTCAGAGGAGCCCATGGTTGAGACCCTAGGAAAAATCTTACGAAGCTTAAGTCAGCGAAGTGATAGAGCGTAGGTGGAAAGCGAGTAGGAGAAAAGAGTGAAAGGCACGAGATTGCTCTCTACCAGTGGGTGTGGTGTTGAGTGCTCGGGATCACCTTCTTACCTTATCGGAGGGTTTCCCTTGGTTTATATAGTGTTTTCCCCTGTATGGAGCTCGGAGAAGCTGGAGAGTATAGGGGGTGTTACTTGGCCGTTTTGGGCCTAGTCATTAGGTCTCCCCTTTCATCGACTCCTGATCTTCCCTTGTTTAGTTACGCTTGGGCACCGCTTGGGCTTTTCTCGCTGGACGGTTGCTCGGACTCCCGAGCCGAGAGGCCGCCTACGAAGTATTGGTCCGAACGACTTTGGGCTTTTAAGATAAGTGGGCCCGTTATTGGGGCTGTCACTTGGAGGGCTTGGCCTGTTTGGGTCGGGTTAGACCTGGTTGGGCCGCTCGCAATCGTATGTTCATTGAGTCGCTAATTTACCCCTCTCCACTTGCCCCCCTGCTCCCGAGCCTGGTGATCTTGCTTGGAGAGTATAATATGTTCGGGTAGCATTTGTGGCTCGGTTGGGGATTGACCGTTTGTGAGCTGTCCTAGCTTCGAAGCTCAGGGGTCATCTGTGGCTATCCTGGTTCGAAAAGATGGGGGGCCCGATCGTGGCGACGTCATGTTGGTTCGGTGATGTATTGGCCGATTGTGTTTAGGGGTCAAAGATACAGCTCTCCTATCGCATGGGGGCCTGAGCCTGATGATGATGTGCTACTTTAGGGTTCAAAAATCACCCGTCTCGGAGTTCGAAATGTCGCAGCAGCAACATTTGGGATCGCTTGGCTCTGTATAAATAAAGGCTTGTACTTGTGCCTTACATTTCCTCCGCTTAGAGTTTTCTTCTTCATGCCTACGAGTTAAAAGGAGAGTTCATGCACCGGATAAGTGGCCAGAGGGAGCGGACAATCACAGAGGCTTTTGCAGAGTTAGCAGAGATCACTACGGAGGCCATCCGTCAGCTTCCCCCTCCAACTAGCTCATCTGATTCTGGTGTCCCATCATCGTCTTCCCTTTCTTCCTTGGCTGACCATGATATTGAAGCCAAAATCCAGGACGTCGACCAAGGCATAGTAGGCTCGGAGCCTGCGTCCGGCGACCATCCTCACAACGAACTGACAGAGTCTGCGGTGAAGGAGATTGAGATTCGCTTTAGGTTGCCTTGGCAGTATTTCTTTTCTCCGGCCAAACCTCATGAGTCTTGCATGGGCACTCGCTCGGGCATGTTCTGTATATTTCTTCTAGCTTGGAAGTGCGGCTTCTGCCTTCCCCTCCACCCCTTTGTTGTCAGGCTTCTGAAGTTCTACCAGCTGGCTCCTGTCTAGTTGGTTTCAAACTCCTACACCTTCATTTTTTCTTTTCTCGCTCTATGTGGCTCGTGTGGCCTTGCCGCTTATTTAGATCTTTTCCACACCTTCTTTTAGCTAAAGGAGCACACCCATGCTGGGAAGGGCTTCTTTTTTGTACAGGCGAGGAGAGGGAGGAGCTGTGTGACTATCTCCCCTCGAGATTCCTCGCAAAAGATGTGGAAGACTCAATTTTTCTGGGTGGGATTCACCAAGGGTGGCCATATGTAGGATTTCCCTATTGAGTCGAAACTTCAACTGGTTCTTCCTGAGAAGCCTCCTGCGATCTCCTCAGAGTTGGAGGAGGAGATCCAAATTCTGCAGGACAATCGTCGGTCGACCGCCGAGCTGTTGACTCTGGCCTTCGTCGAAGGCTTTTGTCACCGAGCACTGCCTGATGGTAAGGATCTCAGAACCCTTTGCTGCACTTTGTGGAGCCTTTGTTGACGACATGCCTTTTGGGGAACAGACGCGAGGCATGATGAGGACAAGGAACTATCGCCAGAGCTGGAGGTCACTGAGCGAATGGAGGCCGCTGCCTCAGATGCGCCTAGGGCTCCCGAGGATCCCTCTTCCGCCCGAGATAAGGGCAAACGAGTCGCTCGGGAGGACTAGCCGGGGCGACGAGGGTCCAAACGGAAAGCTCCAGGAGCGCCACTGTTGTTGGGGGTGATGAAAGACTTGACCGCTGAGAAGAGTAGGCGGAAGAAGACGAAGGTCCCTCCTTCAACGGGGGAGTCTCTGGCCAAGGGTACCCGTTGCTCGGGCTCATTAGCTGCCGGGCCGGAGAGACACGAGTCGGTCGAGAAGGTCGCCACAGAGTCTACGGGGGTGCTGATGCGCTCGACAGTCGTCGTTTAAAAATGCTGTGCCACACAAATTTCAAAATTTATAACCGCACTCACTCACTCGAATGTTGTTGAAAATATGAGTACAGTGGTGAATACGGGTCGATCCCACGGGGAGAGAAGTTTGATTTTAGTTCAAGTTGGAGATACCCTTATGTTTGGAAAAGTAAATTTTATATTTTGAGTGCGATTATCACTAAGTGGAATTGAAATTGCAACTTTAAATGACAAGAGATAAGTAAAGGAAATTTAGCCAATTGAGTGAAGAATGCCGTCGTTTCCACGCCGAGCCTTTGATGAAGATCGCTCCGCCTAGGAAGTCGACGCCGTGAGAGGATTTGAAGAAGAATTACCGCTTTGGGTATGTGTGATGAAACCGTGAAGAAAAGGTTTAGATTGAAATTGAAACAAAACACAAGTGAAAACACAAGTGACAATTATAACAGAAATCTATTGAAATAGAGGTTTGGAAGGTAAAGAATAATTTGAAATCTAGAAGGAATTAGATAAAATGGAAAACATGAAAAGTTGTAGAGAATGAAAAGATGAAGAACTTTTATGAAGAACACAGAAACAGAAAATGAAAGGAAGATAAGGAAAAACTTGAAAAACTATGACCTATTGGTTCGGATGAACAGTAATTGACAGAAAAATAGCACCTTGAAAACTTAATTCTAGAGCTCAAACGAAGAGGAATTTGACAAAGTGCAAGAAGAATAAAACTTAGATCTACAAGAGAGGAACAACTCTTATGAAGAACTCAGAGTTATTTGAGGACTAGAAAGACTTCAAAATGAAGAAATGGAAGAAGGTATCACCACGGATGAACAGTAAATGCACAGGACAGCACTTAAGAAAATGGGTATTAACTCTATGAATTTGGACGAATTTGAAGAAATGCTAAACAGAGAAGTTAAAGAACACTTGAAAACGAACAACTTTCATGAAGACAAGAATTTGAAATGGGGATCACAACAATAAGTAATTGAACCAAGAATAGACTGAATGCTTAAAAAGAACCTTGCATTAATATCAAATCAACTTACAAAGGTGACACCAAAAGCTTGTAAAACATCAAGATCCAACCCTCCTATGGAGCTCTACTAAGACTTACAATGAAGAACTTCAAGAATACAATGGAAAATCTCTATGCTATCTCTCCTTCTAACTATCCCTAACAACTAACTAGTTCCATTACACATGAAGGCCCTTTATATAGGGCAACACATAACACCCCCTCTCATGTGAAACAACTCAAGTGCACCTAATTTTGACCTAAATTGGTAGGCTGGAATGTGCTGCACATTTTGCCAATTTTTTCTGATTTTTTTCGGATTTTTCTGGCATTTTTTTGGCCTTCTTTTTCTCTATTTCTCTCACTTCCTCTCTCTGCCGGCACGTTGCGCCGACCGGCGCCGAACGGGTTAGGCCGCCCGCCCGTGGGCCTGCCGTGCGCCCACCTTCGCGCCAGCCGCTGCATGTCGCACCTTGGGCCCGTGCGCCGCGTGTGCGTTGCTGCCGTTCCCACCTCGCCATGCGTCGCTGCCGTGGGCCCGCCACGACCCCCGCTCCGCTTCGCCCGCGAACCGCCCCTTCAGGCGCCACGAACCCCCCCCACCCGCCTTCGCCTTCTCGCCTCGTCGCCGGTGCGGGCGGCGAAGGCGGGAAGGGGGGGCGGGGTTTGAAATTTTTTTTAATTATATATATAATATATATATATATATATATATCTAGTATATATAAGTAGAAAATTCTAAAAAATACTCAAATAATTTTATTTTTTTTCTAATTTTTTTCTATTCTTTTTGAACAACTCCCTGAGCTTTTGGCTCAGTTTAACATATAACTTTTATTTTCTTTTATTTTCTTTTTCTTGGAGTTTTCCTCGTATTACGTGCCTGCATAAATACATAAAAATTGTGATTAAAATTTATTTAATTTCAGAAAATTAAACATTTGATTCAAAATCAACAGTAAGTGTGAGAAGTGTATATTGATCATAATTTAAGCTCATAAAAGTGTGAATAATTATGAATTAAAAAGGAAAAATACACACTTATCACACCCCCCAACTTACTCATTGCTAGTCCCTTAGCAATGTAATTAATGAAGAATTTCAGGACCAACAAGAGTTAAAATTATCCATGCCTCATTGCTAGATCATCTTTCATAGAGTCAACTAAAGATCAGGAATCTGGAATAATTACCACCGACTAGCCTTAAAAACATGATCAAGAATTCTAATCAAAATTCAGTAGCACTTGTGCAAGTGGAATACTAAATTCACAGTAGAGACAATTGCATCCTCCAGTTGCTATTCCGAACAAATGCCTTTCAATTCTGCACTTCTTAATCAGAGCTTTAAGCATAATAGCTTTTTATCTGCCTTATTTCATTTGTCCCTTTTGGGATCTCTTTTCCTTTTTTTTCTTTTTCTCTTTTTTTTTCTATACACACATGATGCTGCACTACCCGTCACTGTTTTACGCGAACCTCAACACGTCTTAGGTGAAGTAGGCCCGGTGCCACAGATCAAAGTTCCCTTTTCCTTTTGACGCGAACCTCAACACGTCTTAAGTGAAGTAGGCCCGGTTACTCAGAATCGGAGCATTTTTCATGGTGTGTGTTTTTTTTTCTCATACTTTTGTATGGCAGAAAGCTTCTAACAGATCTCTTCTTCAGAAAATGCAGAATATCAGACAGTCTGTCTAAAATAACAGAAGGCTTGTCCTTCTTGTTTCATTAGCGTGCAACGTGATTTTATTTTTCGAAAGTGCATCTGAACTTTAAAGAGATTCTTAAATCAATTTTCCACGGCTAGAGTAAAGAAATTATCCATCATCCTTTTCCCTAATCGTTGCCATTCCAGAATCACTTTTCATGAGACATGAATCAGAAGACTCCAAATGGGGAAAATTGTTATTTAGCGGGACAAGACAAGAGAGCAAAAAAAATTTTTATCTCCCCCCCCCAACTTAAATGACATTGTCCTCAATGGCAGATGCAGTAGAAAGCTTAGAGAACAAGTAAAGAGATAATATAGTTGGGATGGAAGGATACAACCTGATGGGTCGGGCGAAGTGATGAAGGCTCCTTCTCCGCATGGCCGATCAACTGAAACACACACTCAAGCAAAACATCAAATCATAAAACCTTGGATTCCCTCCCAGAAGCTATTGAGTGGCACACAAGGAGTGGAACTTACCGTAGCCATGAGTTGCAAAGGGAATCGACTATTGATTTCATCGTGGGTCACAGATCCGGATTTCCCGCAGAAATGTCCCCTTATGGCATGTGTTTGCGAAAAGCAGTCACAACGGGACAAGGAACACATGGAATCTTTGGGCCAAAAAGTCAATAAAGCATGCCTCCGACTCGGTCACTCCACATGGTAGAGTGGGCGCGAGAGTAAAGGGAGGAGGACTTGTCGCCAAGGCTGTTGCTAAAGGTGACGAGGACAGATGCCGATCACCGTCTCTCCAATCCTATAAATACCACCCTTTCCTCTTATCTTCGGCACATCGAAGGCTTGAGAGTAGAGTTGAGGAGTGAAAGGTGGGAAAGGGAAGTAGTGAGTGTTGCTCAACTGTAGAATGGAGGGTGAATCGAGCGTCAGAGCAGAAGGTGAGTCCTCTCGCTCCTCGAAGAGGAGCAGATCGGGCAGCAGTGCCAGGAGATTCTTAGAAGTTGAAGGACAATCGAGGGAGAGGACCCTATCACAACTTGTAAGTGGCTCCTTGCATTCCTTACTTCATACTTTCGTCTTCGTTCTTTCCGTTGCAAAGCTCCCATTTCTCACTTCATCTGTATGTGCAGACGTGATGAGATCGCACATATCGTGGGAGCTGGTAGTGGCGGCCTATCGAGGTCTCCCGGCCTTTCAGAAGGCAAGGTTAGACGTGATGGGGTTCGGGGCCTTTCTGAGAATCGAGCCGATCAAGCTCGACCTTGCCCTGATTCAAGCATTACGTGAAAGATGGGATCCGGCAAGTCGAGCATTTCTGATGCCGTGGGGGCACATGGTACCCAGCCTAGAAGACATGGTCCGGATTACGGGCCTCAAAGTAGACTGGAGAAGCAGTGACTGGCGTTACTTATGCGACTACCGAGAAGGTGCCCACAAGCTATTGGGGATGGACTTAGATGGTCGGAAAAATAGGTCAGTAGCTAAAGCATCTATCATGGAAGCATTAGGGCTTACTGACATGCGTCCGCGTGATGACGAATCCCTTGAAGAATTTATGGAAAGGGCAGAAAGAGGGCGCTCGTGCGGTATATTGTGTAGATACCAGCAACTGGGAGAGGACTAACATGGATCTTAGAGGTTCCTCCTCTTTCTTTTGGGCAAGTTGCTATTGGGCTCCAAGGGAGACAGTATCCACTGTCGCTTCTTAGAGCTGCTTGTAGACCTGGAGAGAGTAGGACAATACGCCTGGGGTGCTGCCGTATTGGCTCATCTGTTTACAGGTTTGTCACAAAGGGCAGACCGAGAGATGACACTCAGTGGGTTTACGCCCTTCATCCAGGTAAAGAATGTTTTCGTTGTTTTGTTTTATGCCATTTTTTCTTGAATTTGTTGATATTAATGACACATGATGGTGTAGCTATGGAGCTACTATTACCTTCCAATGGGGAGAGCTCGTCACTGTCGGCCACTGACGGTCCCGCTTGCTAGACGGTGGCAACCCATCATGAGTACAGCACCTCTATCCTATCAACTGATGGTGTTAAGGCGGGAGTTGCAAGAGTTCCCTGCAGCAATGGTATGATACTTTTTCTCCCCTTTTTTTTGGTTTGTTTTGTTTTATCATCATTTTGTAACTAACTAAGAAGATGCGTACAACCCATCAAAGGTGAATTGGAGGCCTTTCTCGAACATGGTCGATGTTGACCAGCCGTGGGTTATTGGAAGCTGCGCCCGATTCGGACGGGACCTCTGGCTCCATTGCTTGAATGAAATCGAGCCCCTCAGACTGAGATTAGCTATGAGGACCCTAGGGCTGGCCCAGGAATGGGTGGATATGACCATATCTCCCAGCGTCGGAAAGCAGACGCGTGGACCGGCAACCTGTGTCGATTGGAGGGTGCGCTTCCCCGAACAATATGAAGACTGGCAAAGGGGTGGCACGCTCGTGGAATCTGAAGCACAAGACAGCGAGGATTACCTACGCCTATATAGGGCAATGTATGCAGAGAGGCTCCAGCCTGGAGGGCTTATAGAGGTTAAGAAACCATGTTTTTGTCTTTTTCATTTCTTTCATTGGTTTGTTTTTGATTTTTTTGTTTGTGTGAACTCATAAGTCATAACCTGTAGGATGCCCGTGATACTATAATAATGAACTTACGAGCTCGTCTGGCGGACACTGAGCAAGAGTTGAGTGACACCCGAGCGGCTCTCGGTTCATCAGTAAGTGTTTTGTATTCATCCCAGGTATGATTTGAGATTCACAATGCTAACCACTTAATGTCACCTCATATGTGTTACAGCGTGCCCAGCTCGATGCAGTTTCATCTGCGATGGGGGCAGATGGTGTTTCTTCCAGCCTATGGATTCCTACTGCAGAGCTAGATCTACTCCATGAGCAGCTTGCTCATGCCACCCAACGTGCTGCGGAGGCAGAAGGGATGCTTTCTGCACAGGTGAGGGTTTCACCATTTAATATCCCTTGTGCAAGCATTGCTATATGCCTGAGATGATATGTATGGCAGGAGAAAGAAACACAGGAGGCACTCGCGCTTACCACCCAGAAGGAAGCTAAAATAACTGAGCTGGAGAAGGAATTACAGCGTCGTCCTGATGAGGACTCTTCTAGGGACGCTGTGGAGCTGAGGATTACCCTTCAGCTAGAAAGAGAAGATAGAGAGAGAGAACGGGCTGAAAGAGAAAGGGATAGAGACAGAGAGAAAGCTAAGAGATTGGTCGAGAAAGAAGAGAAGAGGGCCCTGGAGGCCCAAGTTTTTGAATTGAGGACTAGTCTCGGCCTTGCCGATCAATGGCTGAAGGATGGCGAGGAGCGCTATCGAAGAGCACGAGAGCGTGGCTTTCGTGTCAGTAGCTTCTTTGCTGCCCCCACTGATCGGCGTTGAGGAACACCCTCTAGAACCTGATGTAATCTCTTTGTTTGTTTGTTCCTATTGTTGAGAGTTTGAATAAAATATTTTTTGCTTGGTTCTCTGTTGTCCTGGTCTCTCGAAACCCTAAACACATCTAGCTTCCCAAAACAATTGATTACCACACAGAATTCACTTAGGTTGTCTCCTAAGAAGCCATTTATTTGCACACCAAACTATGAAGATGTTGGGCTGCCTCCCAAAAAGCGCTAAATTTAACGTCTTCAGCCAGACGCACTGTAGCTCAACAACCAACAAGTTGATTTTAAAATGAGCCACCAAAGAATTTTATCCTTGCCAAAAGTGTCTTTTTCATGCCCTGAAGAAAACGAATGTGACTGGTGAGCGCAAGGGCAAAGCATGTATCGAGGTGGAGACATCAGAAAAGGACCACCCCAATCAGAGAATAGAGGAGGAACATTGTGAAAAATCATGTCATCAATTATGAAATGTTCCTCCTTAGAGGCTATGGGATCATCATGTAGAGCAGAGTAGACCAGTCGGTTGGAAGAACTTCAAAAGAATCACCGTGGTCAAGAATTGACATGAGCTCTACCCTCTCCTCTAGATTGAAAGTATCATGCGGTACATTCAAATCATTCAATTCGTCATTTACCCCAACTTCATTATTCAAATATATATACAATTCTTGTTCTACCTTCACTTCTTCTTCCTTCACATCTTCACAGAGAATTTCATCAAATTCTGGGAGAGACATGTGATTAAAAAGTGAAGGCTCCGTATATGCATCTTCTCCCCCTAACTGGAGCTCATCCTCCTCTCTATTACGTTCCTCAGAAGGATAATCAAGCATAGGCTCCTCAAATTCAAGTTTAGGAGGAGAAATTTGATCATTCATTAAGTCATCGCCTTCCTTTGTTTCTTTTCCAGTCAATTCTTCAATCTCCTCTAATGCCTTAGAGTTCTCATGTGAATTTTGCTGACACGACCCCTCCATAATCCCGTTATCTTCTAAATTAAGAGTGATAGGAGTGTGATGCTCTTGGGGAATTATAGATTGATCGTAGTCAGTGTGAAGAACTTGATGAGGAGTGGGTCCAGAGGAATCAAAGAATTGCTCTCCCTCCATGGTTTTGACTTCCTCGGTAAGCCTATTGATGTGCTGTTGGAGGGATTGACTATGGAGAAGTAACTGAATGAATTGATCATCAGAGGCATTAGGTGTGGGTGGAAGAGATGAATAGCAAGGAGGGGAATAATTTGTATGTTGGGCTGGATCATAATAGTCATTAAAGTTTGTGGCCCAAATTTGATTTTTCTCTTGTTCTCCCCCCAACTTAAACTTCTCATTATTTTCCTTGGCCATCACAACTTGAGTTGCATTCGCTTCCCCCAAATTTTCCTGATATGGCTGCTCCCGATTATCCTCATCATCAAAAATTATGGGAGAGTTGTTGAATTGAGGAGTGAGAGATGGATCAATCAACGCGATATTATCATCAGGAAATTGATGTTCAAAGTTATCCGTGGGAAGGCTAGTATATGGGTCCATTTCATGCTCTCTATCATATTGGTCAAGCTGGGCTTGTATGATTTGGCTCTGAGCTTCAAGGGACTGCTGATTGGCCAAAATGAGTTGAGTCATTCGATTAAACCTATCCTCAAAATCAGACTTTGGAGGAGCTGAATAGGCGGGGTTGTACGCAGACTGTGATGGGTAATTAGAATAGAAATCAGTCTGATACTGAGGTGGTGAAGAGTAGATGGGTTGACCTTGAGAATGAGCTTGATTGTAAGGATCATTGGAATATGAAGCCCAATCTGCAAAGTGTGGGTTTGAAGGACTTTGAATGGGGTCTTGATAGGGTGCCCAAGAGGATGATTGTTGGTTTTCCCACCTAGGATATGGATTTGTGTGAGAGAAAGAGGTGGAAGAATTCGATGACAATTGATACGGCTCTTGGGTAAAAGATGAATTGTGAACCCCATTGTGGAAGAGTGAAGGAGTTTGATGATAAGGGGCAAAGGAAGGGTTGGAATTCAAATAGCCCGCATAGTTGAACATGAAAGAATCTAGTAATGGGCCTGAATAAATTTAAATGTAGCAATGCAAAAGACCCAAGAAAGAGTGATGGTTAATTTTTTGTTTTGTTTTGATTTTTTTGTTGTGCTTTTATGCAAAGATAAACAAGTTAGCACATAAATTACCCTAATGACCTTGATGTGCCTTAAACCTACAAGTAGGGTTTCACAAAGTGATTAACGTGAGACTTAAGTTTACCCTCAATATGACCACCAGCCAGGTAAGGGGTGGGGAAGTGGGAGGTTCCCCCTACTTTCGTAGGGACCTTATTATGCCAAACCACTAACCCGCTTAAGGCGTTTGCCGTCCGACCGTCTTGCCTTAGGCACCGGTTTTCATATGAGAGTAAACTCAAATAACACAAGAACCACAGTGTGATCCTAGGGCCAACGTCTACTGACTTTTATTAAGATCTAGGTAATGCAGAGATGCAAGGGAACTGTGGTTTGCGGGCTAAGGAAGAGTGATGAAATCCCCACCTTATGTTGTTAGGGGTGTTGCCCTTAAGGTATTTTGAAATGAAAATGCGCACCACAAGTTCAAACAAGGGGTTCTTTATGCAAAATGAATGCCAGAATATGGTGAGTAGAACGTACCTTGCCCCTCGCAATCTTCAATATGCAATTGACAGGAATTTAAACAAAGAAAAATTCTATGCTAAATGATGCATGTCCTAAAACATGATGTGTGGTTTCTAATCTTGAAATGAATTTTTTTTAGATTTTGGTGCAAGTATTTTTTTTTCATTTTTAATTAATGAACCTAACTAACCAGCACAACATTTTTTTTTGTTTTGATGTTTTATGATTTTTATTGAGTTTTGAAGAATTTTTCAAATTTTTGTAAAACTTTTTCAGAAATTGGAAAAGTAGAACATGTTTCTTGGTTTCAGCCCTTTAGGGATGCTTCAGGCTTTCAACAACGTTTCATATCCTTGGAATTTCAGGTTGCTTTCCCTCTTTCTTTGATTTTTGAATTTTTTTTTCGTTTTCCTGCACAAGTAAAAAGAGCAAAATTAATATTCACATATATACACCAAACACAAGAATATCCAACTATTAACATAATTCACTCCCCGGCAACGGCGCCAAAAATTTGATGCGCTCGACAGTCGTCGTTTAAAAATGCCGTGCCACACAAATTTCAAAATTTATAACCGCACTCACTCACTCGAATGTTGTTGAAAATATGAGTACAGTGGTGAATACGGGTCGATCCCACGGGGAGAGAAGTTTGATTTTAGTTCAAGTTGGAGATACCCTTATGTTTGGAAAAGTAAATTTTATGTTTTGAGTGCGATTATCACTAAGTGGAATTGAAATTACAACTTTAAATGACAAGAGATAAGTAAAGGAAATTTAGCCAATTGAGTGAAGAATGCCGTCGTTTCCACGCCGAGCCTTTGATGAAGATCGCTCCGCCTAGGAAGTCGACGCCGTGAGAGGATTTGAAGAAGAATTACCGCTTTGGGTATGTGTGATGAAACCGTGAAGAAAAGGTTTAGATTGAAATTGAAACAAAACACAAGTGAAAACACAAGTGACAATTATAACAGAAATCTATTGAAATAGAGGTTTGGAAGGTAAAGAATAATTTGAAATCTAGAAGGAATTAGATAAAATGGAAAACATGAAAGTTGTAGAGAATGAAAAGATGAAGAACTTTTATGAAGAACACAGAAACAGAAAATGAAAGGAAGATAAGGAAAAACTTGAAAAACTATGACCTATTGGTTCGGATGAACAGTAATTGACAGAAAAATAGCACCTTGAAAACTTAATTCTAGAGCTCAAACGAAGAGGAATTTGACAAAGTGCAAGAAGAATACAACTTAGATCTACAAGAGAGGAACAACTCTTATGAAGAACTCAGAGTTATTTGAGGACTAGAAAGACTTCAAAATGAAGAAATGGAAGAAGATATCACCACGGATGAACAGTAAATGCACAGGACAGCACTTAAGAAAATGGGTATTAACTCTATGAATTTGGACGAATTTGAAGAAATGCTAAACAGAGAAGTTAAAGAACACTTGAAAACGAACAACTTTCATGAAGACAAGAATTTGAAATGGGGATCACAACAATAACTAATTGAACCAAGAATAGACTGAATGCTTAAAAAGAACCTTGCATTAATATCAAATCAACTTACAAAGGTGACACCAAAAGCTTGTAAAACATCAAGATCCAACCCTCCTATGGAGCTCTACTAAGACTTACAATGAAGAACTTCAAGAATACAATGGAAAATCTCTATGCTATCTCTCCTTCTAACTATCCCTAACAACTAACTAGTTCCATTACACATGAAGGCCCTTTATATAGGGTAACACATAACACCCCCTCTCATGTGAAACAACTCAAGTGCACCTAATTTTGACCTAAATTGGTAGGCTGGAATGTGCTGCACATTTTGCCACTTTTTTCTGATTTTTTTTCGGATTTTCTGGCATTTTTTTGGCCTTCTTTTTCTCTATTTCTCTCACTTCCTCTCTCTGTCGGCACGTTGCGCCGACCGGCGCCGAACGGGTTAGGCCGCCCGCCCGTGGGCCTGCCGTGCGCCCACCTTCGCACCAGCCGCCGCGTGTCGCACCTTGGGCGCGTGCGCCGCGTGTGCGTTGCTGCCGTTCTCGCCTCGCCACGCGTCGCTGCCATGGGCCCGCCATGCCCCCGCTCCGCTTCGCCCGCCTTCGCCCACGAACCGCCCCTTCAGGCGCCACGAACCCCCCCCCCCCCCGCCTTCGCCTTCTCGCCTCGTCGCCCGTGCGGGCGGCGAAGGCGGGAAGGGGGGGCGGGGTTTGAATTTTTTTTTAATTATATATATAATATATATATATATATATATATATATATCTAGTATATATAAGTAGAAAATTCTAAAAAATACTCAAATAATTTTATTTTTTTTTCTAATTTTTTTCTATTCTTTTTGAAAAACTCCCTGAGCTTTTGGCTCAGTTTAACATATAACTTTTATTTTCTTTTATTTTCTTTTTTATAGAGTTTTCCTCGTATTGCGTGCCTACATAAATACATAAAAATTGTGATTAAAATTTGTTTAATTTCAGAAAATTAAACATTTGATTCAAAATCAACAGTAAGTGTGAGAAATGTATATTGATCATAATTTAAGCTCATAAAAGTGTGTAGAATCATGAATTCAGTTGTAAAAATACACACTTATCAGGTGCGCATGGAAGTGGTTGGTACCGGGGTCCCAGTTGGGCTGAGCGTTACTGTGTCGAGCTCGAGAGTCGCTGGGGGAGATATCTCCAGACACATTCCGCCCCGGGGGAGTTCCGCTTCGCAGCAAGGGCAGTTTGTCATTCAGGCTTCTCTGTACTAGCGTTGCCTAGAAGTCCCCGTCTCTCCAGGAAGAGTTTCGGTGATGCCCCCCTTCGATGCTCCTCGAGAGGGTGATGGAGGGCGGCTTGTTCATGGCCCAGTTAGGGGCGGAGATCACCGGTCACTGGATGAAGATGGAGGGCAACGAGATGGCTCAGGCCAAAGGTCGCGCCGAGTCGGACCGGAAGGCCGAACACCTGTCCTCCGAGCTTGGGGTCCTCCGGAAGGAGGTGGTCTTGCTCCGAGCGCAAGATCAAACACATCAGGAGGGCATGCAGTCTCTATCCAAGCAATTGTCCCAGGCTCGCTGCACCGCCGAGCTAAAAACTTGGCTCCTAGAAGAGGAGCGCCAGTCCCATGTATCGAGCTCGAGGCAGTGGGAGGCCGAGCGGGATGAGCTCAGGAACCGTCTCTTGGAAGCTGATCGAGTGAGGGAGGAGGCCGAGGTAATACAGGCTGAAGCCGAGGTGAAAGAGGCCAAAGCCGAAATGAAGCTGGCCGAGATCGGGTCATAGTTGGCCGAGCTCGAGGCGAGGGAAGCAGAGGCTGAGGCAAGGGCCATCAAGCGATATCTGAGCTCGGAGGAGTATCTTGAAGCCTCGAAGAAGAGTGCCTTTGCTTACTATGAGCCGGGCTATCGCCGGGGGCTGTGGAAGGGTTTTGCCCAGGGCTTTAATCGGGCCGTCACTGAGGCCCAACAATAGGTTTCGAATGAGCTCGTCTTTCTTCCCGATCAGCGGTATGACTCGGATGAAAGAGGCTCGACTCCTCCCTCTTCTACGGCGTCGAGCGGCAAGGATGGCAGCGAGGATAGTTCTGCTCCCGAGGTTGAGGGCTCTCCAAGCTAGGCTGCCCTCGGAGGGTATGAGGCCGAGACAGTTCCCACATAGGTTGGGTCAGTGTATGGGCCGACCGTCACCGAGGGAGCCGAGGATGAGCTGCACGTGACTGTAGGAGCGGGGCCGAGTGCTTGGGCCTGTCGACTACCGCGCTTTTGGAACGATTGCCGACCTCCCCTTCTTCTCCCATCTCGATCGATTAGGCTGTATTTGCTTTACTGGCCCTCCCGCTTTTTGTATGGGGGCCCCCTTCTTTTTTTTGGAAACTTCATCACGTACTTTCTTTTTCTTGGAATATAATGGAAGTAAGTTTCAGAGCGTACCCGAATGCTTCTTGCCGTGTTTGACAAAGTTTGATATCTGCAGTCGTCGGTAAATCAAATATTTTGTCCGATCCTTCCGTCGAAAAATCTGGTCATATGTCGATCGACTGATCAAAAGGTGCTTATCCGGTACTTCTTCGTCTTTTGGTGCTTTAACTGACCTGTCCTTTCGCGTATTCTCGTAGAGAGATTTTAATGGTAGGGAGGCGTAATTACTCCTCAGGGAGGTATTCGCCTTCACTTTATAGTCCCTTGCATGTTTTCGAGGAGTGGTTCAATTAAGGGAGGGGTTTCCCCCTCCGGCCTATAAAAAGGTCCCGATGGGCGCCTCTTCCTCTTCACGCTGAAACAGGGGCTTTGCTGAGTCTCCTATTCTTCTTTCTCGCTACGGTGAAAACCGACATCACCTTCTCTTCCGTTGCCGTTCTCTGGTGGAATATGGAGGCTGACGTTGACGAAGGCTTTGGCGGTGGCGTCTGGGTGACTTCGGCGTAGAAGAATGGATGGCGAATGGCAGGCAGTGTACAAGAAGGGATGGCGCATGGCGACATGCTCCCTCCCGACCTTTGAACTGCCGCACCTATTTACGAGGAAGGTAGAAGCGAAAGGAGTCCGAGAGAGGGAGGGCATTTAGTGCTATGGCCTTGCCCTGCTCCTTCCTCACCTCTTCCACTGCTCCTCTCCCCCCCCCCTTTTTCTTTCACTCTTTGGAGGATGCTTGCTGGTTGCTCCTCCTCTTTCCTTGCTCGCACCACTCAGAGGGTGCTTGCTTTCTGTTTCTTTTTGCCCGCACCATCTTTTGTTGGCTTTGTTCTGCTCCCTCTTCCAAAGAGTTGGCAGAGGAGGCCTTCTCTTATTTTTTGGTGCCCGGGCATATTTTCCTTTTCTTTTCCTTCCTATTGATACCATCTCCTCCGAACTTCCGGAGCAGACAAAGTTAGCTATCCTATTATCCGAACCAGTTTCCACACTGAGTGGAGTCAGTGGCTCGGTGATGAATGCTTATTTATTTAAATTTATTTATGCCACACACATCATTTTTAGACTTTAATGAAGTTAATTATGCAATTTTGTACACGATAATTTCAGTCTCTCACAAAATGAAGTTTTTCTATAATTAATGGGACTTTAGATATTTGCATAATTAAATTTTAATGAAATTAGAAATTTTGCTATAATTATGGGCATGTGGACAACTTTTGTGTAGGCATTCAAGCAACAAGGTCACATGGGGAAGCTAACAAGGTCACATGGGAGAGAACCCTAGGGGCATCATTTGCTCCACTACAAAATCATCCCCCCTCCCTTTCCTTCTATTCACCTCTTCTTCTTCCCCCTAGGAACTCCTCCCTCCCTCTTTCCATCTCTCTTCTCTTTCTCTCCTCCTCTCTCTATCTCTCTCTAACAAAGCACCGCCTTTCTTTCTCCTCCTAACTTAGGTTGCCAATTTTCTCCCCCTTCTGCTCCTCTTCTCCTCTTGTGTTCCTTATAGAAGTTCTTCATTTTTCAGTGTTCTTCAACTTCTTCTTCTTTGCCTCTATCTAGATCTCTCTCGTTTTAAAGTTATTTCCCATTTTTTAAAGCCATGTCTTCCCATTTTACTGTTCATCTACGCATCTCTCCATTCTTCTCAATTTTTCTTCCACTTCTGTTCCTTGATTCATCTTAGTCTCTTCCGCAAAGTTGTTAATTTTTCAAATATCTAGATTTACATTTTCTTCCACTTCCTCTAATTCTCTCTTGTTTTAAAGATATTTCAAGTTTTTCAAGGTTCTATCTTTTTCAATTTTACTGTTCACCCGCAGATCTGCACTCTGTTCTTTTAAAGTTTCCCCCCACTTCTACTCTTCCTTTCATCTTAGTCTCTTCACAAAAGTTCTTCGTTTTTCTTAGATCTAAACTTTCTTCTTCTTCCTCTTCCTCTAATTCCTCTTCATTTTTAAGTTATAATCTCTTTTTCACAGTTTAAAATTTCCCATTTGTACTGTTCATCTGTGCAACACAATCCTGTTCTTCCTCAGTTTTCACTCTCATCCGATCTTCTTCTCCCTCTGCACTTTTCATCAACTTTCTTCCTCTCATCTACATCTACAACTTGCTCTTCTATCACATCTTCTAATTCTCTCTGGTTTCAACATTATTTCCCTTTCAATTTTACTCTATTTTTATTTCACTTTTACTGTGCTTTTCCTTTCTCTCCACCGTAGCTTCTCATCTCTTTGTCCACTCTTTCTTCAAACACACACACACACACACACATGCTTTTTCATTAGTTTTTAAATCCCTTCCTCCTCTTCTATCTATCTCTCTCTCTCTTCTTATTTCATCTCACATCTCAAAGGCAGATCATCTTCCTTCGATCCTCTCAAGGCGGTGTCCACGATAAGGCGGGGCGAACTTCCAAGGCTCGGCGAGACGTTGGGTGGTGCTACTCTTCAATCACTCGACTATTTTCTTCCCTTTTCTCTAGTGATTTCATGTTGTAATTTCATGCACTTGTAATCTTTCATTTTAGCAATAAAAATTTCATTGGTGCAATTGTCTCTTTTCTCTATCCATCTCCTCCAAATTTCTCTTCTCAATTCTCCAACATTCTCTAGATAGATTTATTTTTCTATGCAATCTCAATTTATTTCTTTTTTTAAAATCACCCAAAGTTTTGCTAAAAAAAATACAAGATTTTCCAACTTGATTAAAAGAGAAAATATTCCTCCTCGTGGGATCGACCCGTATTCACCACTCTACTTAGATTTAAAAATCTTTTGTGAGCGAGTGCGGTAATTTTTCAAATTGTGTGCACGACATTTTTAACGACGAGTTTAGTGTACATCACTCGGCTTGGAGCCGCTAACCTCATCCGCACCTAGTAATCAGTTCGTGTTGTACCAGATTTGTTTTTATGCACATTGTGCTGGCTACGGCCCATCTGATGTACCAAAATTTTGACATTAATGAAATGGAGAGTTTACTATCTTTATTGGTTTCTTACATGTATGGATGAACTCAGAAGTAGAACTTCCGCAGGTGTCACGCCCCGAACTGATAGCAGCGGAACGTGTAGTTCAGAACGCGGCAGTGATACAGTCTTGAATAATCAGAGCATACAAAACACAAAATTTAAACTGGACAAATGTGGGCCAAAACAACCTTTATTAATAACCAATATTCAAATTACATAACTTGACTCAACTAACTTAGATAAAGAAAAGACTCACTACTACATTCCAGTAAAGAGAAAAGACTCAAATAACAGGACGAGACTCAAAGAAAGATAAAAGACACCGACACGGTTCTCCAATAACGCTCAACATTCTTTCCCTTCCCCATCTGATGGAACGTCTTCAATGTCAATACCTGAAAAATGTTAAAGATAGGCTGGTGAGCGAAACGCTCAGTAGGATTTACATCTCTCATCAAGCAGAATATAAGTGATTAGCCAATTAACATGTTCATGACGATGCAATGCATGGAACTCAAGCTAATAGAACAGAGGAATATCAAAGTCAATGGCAGGTACGAGATCTAGAGATATAGGGATGAATTCCCATGCAGAGTCAAGGACAAGTTATAAGAATATAACAATGACAGATGCGCGGATGAACATAACTTCAGAATTGGCCAGAATATAACAGAGTTCCAATAAATATAAGTAGAATTAAACAATCTAGCAGAATATCTAAATTATCAGAATAACCGAGTAATAAATTATCAGAATAACAGAATTAACAGAGTTTGCAGAATAACAGATATAACAGAATAACAGAATATGACAGATGTACAGAGTTTGGTGCAATGCCACACCCAGAAGTTTACTATGGTTTACAGAATTGGACTTCCGTCCTACCTGGCACTGAAAAGTCGCGGACCCAGAGCCCTTTTATATTTCAGAATCAGATTTGGCCAAATACAGAGTCAAAGGGTTATGTTCTCAAATTGATGACAAGAAGATTCCAAAAGGAGTAGAGTGTCAAGACTAACGAAAAATCAAAGTAACACGGATCAGATCCCGAGGTTTTTAGGGTACAACCAGCTCGGCTGCCTTGAGGGAATCCAAGGCTAGCGGAGACTTACGGAGGTCTCAATGACTAACTTGTCAGTCCGAAGGAACGGAATGTCCAACGGAGGACTCGTATGTCACCGAGAGTTGAGGTGTATGCGTGAACCAATCATGCTATAGGGACTTCATCTACGGACGTGAGATGAGAGTGTCAAAAGAGCCGAGATATGGGTCAAAAATGGAAGAAAACGGTGAGAAAATGTATACGTTAATCATAGAATTCATGTCCATCCTATTCTATAATTAACTATAATTAAAGAAACTTATATTATTTAACGCCCGTGGGTGCCGTCATTTATTAACTAGCATCCTCTTGGGGAACGTTAATTTTCATGATTTTTAACTCAATTTATTTAACAAGAATTTACATTTATATCTATTTAATTGAATAAATTCAAAAACCTTCATTAAAAGACACATTGATTTATTTAAAATAATTTAAGGAAATGGAATATATGATAATTAGGAGAAAAATACAAAGATTCCAAATATATATTTTTCATAATTTTCTGTTATATATTCTAATAATAATGGATTTTCAAAGATATGTGCATACATGATATATATATATATATATATATATATATATATATATATTTATATATATATCACTTAAATCTAACGCCTTGTACCCATGGCGTCAAAACGATTTTTGATGACCTAAAGTAGGTCGTCCTTTCAAAATTTCCATTTTTTTACACCACTAGTTCCTCGACGTAACGATGTCGGAATCTGGCTTATAATATACCGAAATGATCGGCTCGAAAAACTCTACCTAATCATATGTTCAAAATAATTTTTCGAGGAGGGACAGGGGATCTCGCGATAGGGGGCACGAAAAATGGTGCAACCACTTCCACTATCTCGATCTCCACCCTAATAGTACGCCCATAAATTTTCATGGCCAAAGGATAATTCTATATCCATGAACAAACTATTAATGGGAAGAACTCATAACTAGCATATAGGAAATTGACGACTTGTGATTGGTCCTTTTTTTTAATTTCATAAATTGACGACTCGTATGCTGCCATCTTCTATAAATATGACGCCCTTGATAGTGGCGTCAATTTCATAAGACATGACTTGTGTTAAGTCGTTATTTCAAATATCCAGGGAATCACAAAATTTGACACACAAATTGACGCCCGGATGGAACGGCGTTAAATTAAATAACGTCTTCAAGTGGGTTATCTTTAATTAAAAACGCGCCTTAACCTGGGGCGTCTTTTACTGTAAACCTTTAAACCTTCACAGACACGAAGAACCTATATGCATGCTCGACAGAAATACTGAGAAACTCTAACAAGAAGCTAGAGGATATGAACTTGACAAAAACAAAAACAAAAAAACATGCTGATATCATCTTTGTTAATTTAATTTAGCCATCAGAGAGAAGACCTACCTTGTTTGCTTGGTTTAGATGACGGACGAGATAAAAATAAACAGCAACAATTATCTTGATCGGGGAAAAATAAACAACTGTAGCTACTCTTGAAGGATGAAGTAGAGCCTCTTCACGTCCTCCACGTACAGTAGTAGTAGCCACAGCCGCAGGAGGAAGAAGACGTATACGTATCGTTCCTCGTAGTAGCAGAGGCAGCAACCTCACGGCACTGCCGGTAAGAAGGGAAATAGACGATTAACGGGAGGCTTTTTGCTGTGGCTGGGGCCTTTATTTATAGGGTTTATAGCCTTTACGGGTCTTGCTGGTTTAAGAATCCTATTGGAATTAAAATTCCCATGATAATCCTAATGCGTTTCCCATGTTAATCCGTCCCTTACCAAAACTCTCAGCCGTTTCCCCTATTTTCCCTTGAACCCTAAGGTTCTTATACGTTCGACAGTTCCTTCAAGAAGGAGAGATTTAGTGTAAAAAGCCCATAAGGTAATTATGTGTATAAGTTTAAATGAATAAGCCCACGTAAGGCCTCTTATCTCCTAAGAAATCTTAAGGCTTAATAGGTCCTTTAACATATTTAGTATAACGGGGAAGCCTACTAATTGAGTTAACATGGGAGTTCATTAGTTGTTGCTTTATTCTTTAGCCCATTAACTAAACTAATGGCCTTGGTTGATATGGAACCCTTTATTTGTGTTATACGTAGCCCTCTTAAGGTCCAAGGCCTTTAGGTTTCTCTATAGCTACTTATATTAGTTAAAGGTCCATTTTGAGTTTAAAGCCTTTCTGTCTTAATATTAATTGGGTTGGGTATATATATATATACGAGGCTTATTTCCATGTGGCCCTTAAAAGTTGAGTTAAGCTATTTTCTTTTAACTTATTTCCTCATTCTATGTATTTAATTAAATGCAAAGATGTATATATATTTATTTTTGAGTTGTACATTTTAAATTTGATTCGGACCTCCTTATATATATATTTTATTATCGGAGACTTATTCTATGTAATTTTATCAGGGGTGCTACATCCTCCCCCACTTAAAAGAATTTGGTCCCCAAATTCACATGAGATTCATTTCCAATCTATATCAGTGGGGTATCTAGTTCTAGTTTCCACTCATAAGATAAAATCATCTGGGCATGCTAAAAACAACCCAATGAACTAGACCAAAATTAAGGGGTACCTCTAGTTATTTCGTTGTCAGCAGGTGTGATTTGTCTCATTACGTGCAATTGTACTCGATGCCGTGCTTCCTTGTGATCCTTAGCCTGTTGCGGTTGATCTTTAAGAAGGGGGCAGTCAGCTACCCTATGCTCCTGGCTTCCATAACGAAAGTAAGCTCCGTTCTTCCAGTGACACTTTTCAGATTTATGACCATCATTCCCACAATGCTTGCACTTTGATTCCTTAGGCTTCTTGCCGTTCGGAACGTCGTTTCCCTCATTGGGCCTCTTGTTGCCATTACCTTCTTTCTTCTTCTCCATTCTCGCCTTAACCTTGTCGGATAATTCCATAGCGTCTTCCAATAACTGAGCTCTCTTAACCATCTCGGCGTATGATTGAATGTCCATTGGTGCCAACTGGGGTATGTATTGCAATCTTAACCCATTCAAAAACCTCCTAGCTTTCATCTTTTCTGTCATGATCAAATGAGGCGTGTATCGTGACAACCTCGAGAATTGGGCCTCATATTCCGCCACAGACATACTTCTTTGTTTAAGTGAAGCAAACTCTCCCGCCTTTCTCTCCCAAACTCTCTCCGAGAAATACTTCTCGTTGAAGTGTTCTAAAAATTCTACCCAAGTTACTTGAATGTTTGGCAGAGTGGCTTCTACGGACTCCCACCAAGCCCTTGCGTCCTTCTCTAGTTGAAACGTTGCTAAAAGGACCTTATCTTGATCCGAGCATTGCATTACTCGGAAAATTCTTTCCATCTCCTTTGTCCAATCTTCCGCTATATCAGGATCCGGAGTTCCACTAAATTTAGGGGGATTGAGACTCCGGAACTCACGATGTAACTCTCCAGCTCGACGATTAGCTCCACCCTCGGCTACCCGCTGAAGAGCCTGAGTCAATCCTTGAACCGTTCTTTGCATCTCACGCCATTGGGCACGCTCGGCGGCCATTGTTATATATCTAGTTCTACAAGACACAAATAATTCATGTAAGATTATCAAGTAATTCTCGTGAATTTTTATTAAGCTATCATCATAAGCTAATCTTATTAGTATTTTAACTTCCATTTTTAGCTCTTAACCCAAGGTTCTACCCAATCTCACCGGGCAATAACGGGGTTGAACCTAGAACTTATGACAACCTATAGTCAAGACCTAGGGTTTAATATACCTAGGCTCTGATACCACAAACTATCACGCCCCGAACCGATAGCAGCGGAACGTGTAGTTCGGAACGCGGCAGTGATATAGTCGTGAATAATCAGAGCATACAAAACACAAAATTTAAACTGGACAAATGTGGGCCAAAACAACCTTTATTAATAACCAATATTCAAATTACATAACTTGACTCAACTAACTTAGATAAAGAAAAGACTCACTATTACATTCCAGTAAAGAGAAAAGACTCAAATAACAGGACGAGACTCAAAGAAAGATAAAAGACACCGACACGGTTCTCCAATAACGCTCAACACTCTTTCCCTTCCCCATCTGATGGAACGTCTTCAATGTCAATACCTGAAAAATGTTAAAGATAGGCTGGTGAGCGAAACGCTCAGTAGGATTTACATCTCTCATCAAGCAGAATATAAGTGATTAGCCAATTAACATGTTCATGACGATGCAATGCATGGAACTCAAGCTAATAGAACAGAGGAATATCAAAGTCAATGGCAGGTACGAGATCTAGAGATATAGGGATGAATTCCCATGCAGAGTCAAGGACAAGTTATAAGAATATAACAACGACAGATGCGCGGATGAACATAACTTCAGAATTGGCCAGAATATAACAGAGTTCCAATAAATATAAGTAGAATTAAACAATCTAGCAGAATATCTAAATTATCAGAATAACCGAGTAATAAATTATCAGAATAACAGAATTAACAGAGTTTGAAGAATAACAGATATAACAGAATAACAGAATATGACAGATGTATAGAGTTTGGTGCAATGACACACCCAGAAGTTTACCATGGTTTACAGAATTGGACTGCCGTCCTACCTGGCACTGAAAAGTCGCGGACCTAGAGCCCTTTTATATTTCAGAATCAGATTTGGCCAAATACAGAGTCAACGGGTTATGTTCTCAAATTGATGACAAGAAGATTCCAAAAGGAGTAGAGTGTCAAGACTAACGGAAAACTAAAGTAACACGGATCAGATCCCGAGGTCTTTAGGGTACAACCAGCTCGGATGCCTTGAGGGAATCCAAGGCTAGCGGAGACTTACGGAGGTCTCAATGACTAACTTGTCAGTCCGAAGGAACGGAATGTTCAACGGAGGACTCGTATGTCACCGAGAGTTGAGGTGTATGCGTGAACCAATCATGCTACAGGGACTTCATCTGCGGACGTGAGATGAGAGTGTCAAAAGAGCCGAGGTATGGGTCAAAAACGGAAGAAAACGGTGAGAAAATGTATACGTTAATCATAGAATTCATGTCCATCCTATTCTATAATTAACTATAATTAAAGAAACTTATATAATTTAACGCCCGTGGGTGCTGTCATTTATTAACTAGCATCCTCTTGGGGAACGTTAATTTTCATGATTTTTAACTCAATTTATTTAACAAGAATTTACATTTTTATCTATTTAATTGAATAAATTCAAAAACCTTCATTAAAAGACACATTGATTTATTTAAAATAATTTAAAGAAATGGAATATATGATAATTAGGAGAAAAATACAAGGATTCCAAATATATATTTTTTATAATTTTCTGTTATATATTCTAATAATAATGGATTTTCAAAGATATGTGCATACATGATATATATATATATATATATATATATATATATTTATATTTATATATATATCACTTAAATCTAACGCCTTGTACCCATGGCGTCAAAACGATTTTTGACGACCTAAAGTAGGTCGTCCTTTCAAAATTTCCATTTTTTTACACCACTAGTTCCTCGACGTAACGATGTCAGAATCTGGCTTATAATATACCGAAATGATCGGCTCGAAAAACACTACCTAACCATATGTTCAAAATAATTTTTCGAGGAGGGACGGGGGATCTCGCGATAGGGGGCACGAAAAACGGTGTAACCACTTCCACTATCTCGGTCTCCACCCCAATAGTACGCCCATAAATTTTCATGGCCAAAGGATAATTCTATATCCATGAACAAACTATTAATGGGAAGAACTCATAACTAGTATATAGGAAATTGACGACTTGTGATTGGTCCTTTTTTTTAATTTCATAAATTGACGACTCGTATGCTGCCATCTTCTATAAATATGACGCCCTTGATAGTGGCGTCAATTTCATAAGACATGACTTGTGTTAAGTCGTTATTTCAAATATCCAGGGAATCACAAAATTTGACACACAAATTGACACACAAATTGACGCCCAGATGGAACGGCGTTAAATTAAATAACGTCTTCAAGTGGGTTATCTTTAATTAAAAACGCGCCTTAACCTGGGGCGTCTTTTACTGTAAACCTTTAAACCTTCACAGACACGAAGAACCTATATGCATGCTCAACAGAAATAGTAAGAAACTCTAACAAGAAGCTAGAGGATATGAACTTGACAAAAACAAAAACAAAAAAACATACTGATATCATCTTTGTTAATTTAATTTAGCCATCAGAGAGAAGACCTACCTTGTTTGCTTGGTTTAGACGACGGACGAGATAAAAATAAACAGCAACAATTGTCTTGATCGGGGAAAAATAAACAACTGTAGCTACTCTTGAAGGATGAAGTAGAGCCTCTTCATGTCCTCCACGTACAGTAGTAGTAGCCACAGCCGCAGGAGGAAGAAGACGTATACGTATCGTTCCTCGTAGTAGCAGAGGCAGCAACCTCACGGCACTGCCGACAAGAAGGGAAATAGACGATTAACGGGAGGCTTTTTGCTGTGGCTGGGGCCTTTATTTATAGGGTTTATAGCCTTTACGGGTCCTGCTGGTTTAAGAATCCTATTGGAATTAAAATTCCCATGATAATCCTAATGCGTTTCCCATGTTAATCCGTCCCTTACCAAAACTCTCAGCCGTTTCCCCTATTTTCCCTTGAACCCTAAGGTTCTTATACGTTCGACAGTTCCTTCAAGAAGGAGAGGTTTAGTGTAAAAAGCCCATAAGGTAATTATGTGTATAAGTTTAAATGAATAAGCCCACGTAAGGCCTCTTATCTCCTAAGAAATCTTAAGGCTTAATAGGTCCTTTAACATATTTAGTATAACGGGGAAGCCTACTAATTGAGTTAACATGGGAGTTCATTAGTTGTTGCTTTATTCTTTAGCCCATTAACTAAACTAATAGCCTTGGTTGATATGGAACCCTTTATTTGTGTTATACGTAGCCCTCTTAAGGTCCAAGGCCTTTAGGTTTCTCTATAGCTACTTATATTAGTTAAAGGTCCATTTTGAGTTTAAAGCCTTTCTGTCTTAATATTAATTGGGTTGGGTATATATATATATATACAAGGCTTATTTCCATGTGGCCCTTAAAAGTTGAGTTAAGCTATTTTCTTTTAACTTATTTCCTCATTCTATGTATTTAATTAAATGCAGAGATGTATATATATTTATTTTTGAGTTGTACATTTTAAATTTGATTCGGACCTCCTTATATATATATTTTATTATCGGAGACTTATTCTATGTAATTTTATCAGGGGTGCTATAGCAGGGCTGCAGCATTCCAAGTCCGAGGGATTGGCGTCCCTTCCATGGTAGATAGTCGGTATGCTCCTTTCCCGAGCATCTCGATCACTTGGTAGGGGCCTTCCCAATTAGGGGCTAGCTTGATAGGGGCCTTCCCAATTAGGGGCTAGCTTGATAGGGGCCTTCCCAATTAGGGGCTAGCTTTCCCACCGCCTCTAGTGGTCGAGAGGCTTCGACCTTCCAGAGAACGAGGTCTCTTGGCTGGAACTGCCTATCTCGGACCTGAGCATTGTAGTACTAAATCATGTGTCGCTGGTACTCCATTGTAGATTGTGAAAAATCCACTTAATGAAAAAGAAGAATAATAATATGGAAAATATAAGGGGATGAATGGGAGCATGCGTAGGATGCTAAGGGGAATGTGATCGCCAATTTGTAGATTGTGAAAAATCCACTTAATGAAAAAGAAGAATAATAATATGGAAAATATAAGGGAATGAATGGGAGCATGTGTAGGATGCTAAGGGGAATGTGATCGCCAGAGGGGTTACCTCAAAGAAGAAGATGATCGCATGTACCTTGTGTTTAACGAGGGAGATTGTAAATCCTTTCTTCCTCCTTCTACCGACCGGCCGATGAAGGGGGTTTTTAGCTTTGATTACTTTGTAAGAACACACAAAACAAGCAAAGATATGGATTAGCCAAAAGGGTGTAGTATCAACGTTCTAAGAATATGAAATCAATCGAATTGAGCATGAACACACCTTGTGTGTTTTGATTTTTAAAACCCCTAAGAGGAGCAACAAGGTTTGAAAAATATGGATGAATATGCTAATGCAACAAGATAGATGTGATGTTGGATCAAGCAAGATACTAAAGGAAAGGATGGAAAAGGGGATGCAATGATGATGATATGCTACTGATAAAAATAATTAAATCAAGCTAAGAAGAGGATTCCTTTCTGCTGTGCGTGCAGCAGTAAAGGGAGAAAGAGTGTTGGCTTCAATATGCGATGGTTGTAGCAGACGGTGGAGAATTAGCCATGGAAGCAGCAGGATCCGCCTGGAAGAAGAGAAAACAACAACATGCAATCAAATAAAACACTCTCCTCTCTGTCAGCTCTCTCCCTTCTTCTTCTTCTCATGCCTCGCGCGAAGAGACCCAGGAGGTGTATTTATAGGGCCAAAAATCCTTGCTAAACAAGGATTAAAACAAGGTAATAATCCTCCATCAAGAAACACTCTTCCCAGTCGAACAGGAGGCTCAAAATGGGGAAGGAATCATTAATGGAAAGAAGGAGACAATAGGGAGACGGAATTGAAAATGACGACCCCTTGAAGGGCGTCAATTAAAAATGACGACACAACCAAAGGCATTAATTCAAATAACGACTTCCATAACGTCGTCAATTCCTGGATTTAATTATAGAAACAATTAACTTTCCTTATTTAAAATGATGAACTGACGCTGGTCAGACGGACGTCAAATAATCAACGCCTTCAAGAGAGACGTCAATTCCTCAATTTTTATTTAACTTATGATCCGTAATTTGCAGTAAATCCATAAAATGACGCCCGTATTGGTAGTCGTCCATTTTTCAAAGAAGCGCCCTCGTCAATGCCGTCAATTTAAAAGATGCCCCTACTTAAGGCGTTAATTCCAATTACCCAAAAAAACCTAAATAATTCATAAAAATAGAAAAACTTCATATTAAATCAATATTGAAGTCCGCTTTGGGGCGTCATATGGTGACATGAGATTTTCTCAACATAGCATCAATTTTGGCGTGTCTACAACTGCCCCGTCTTGGCGTCTGCTTTGCAAGGGAGTGAGACGGAATGAAGCGAAAGTGAAACAAGTGGAATGAGGTGGAACGTACTGATAAGTAGATGCCTAGGTGTGATGTGACACGCTCTCGACACCAAGCGTTTGGAAATCTTTCTAAAATTCTGAATAAAACAACTCTGGGTGATTCCAAGAAAGCATCAATTAACTGGATAAAGGAGACTAAACTAGATAAACAAAATGTGCGCGAGGGCACGACAGGGAGGCACCATTGGAGAGCGATTACCAGCCAATGTGGACGTGCTACAACCCAGGTGGATTTGCAGAAAAGTAAAGTGAGTTGAGATAAAGATCCAGCAAAGGGACGATTTTCAAGGGACCAGCCTGAGCGGCTTCAAGGAGAATAAAGTACTTGATTTTGAATGGAATATCTCATGTCAACTCAATTAAGAGCGAGCGACCTTCATTATTGGCGTAATATGGAGATTTTCAGCATTAAGCTTGAAGTCCTACATGATGCATGCTGGGATAAAAGAAAAATTAAAACAAACTAAAATAAAAGATAATCAAGGATAATATTGTTAAGCCATCTAGATTTGGTCAAGAATCCAGACCTCTGAGCTGATACTAAGCCGAAGCCCGTTTGTCCACGCATCAACTCAGAAAATGGAACCATCGTCCCAAACCTTGAATGACTCAACGGCCTATCCGTGTGATCAAGATTCCCCTGGAATTATCACTATTTTTGATGAAGGGGAACTCAAATTCCGAGTTCATCAGAACCACAAGGTCCTTGATATGCTATAATAGCGTAGATATCTTATAGTAACAATGCATACAGGGAGATAATGACAGCAATGAGTATGAGCGAACTGAGAAATAAGGCGCAGTCACCGTGGTGCTCGGATGGTGAGGCCCAGTTGGTGGGACTGAGAGCTTCTTATCTGTGCTCAAAATTTCATTAGTCCAAGATATAAAGGTGCATAAAGCATTAGTTTAAGCATCAAAACACTTAACAACATTGGTTTGAATTTGAGAATTTATTTGAGAATTTTTGTTGGATTTATTTTAAGAATTTTCTTTTATTGGAATTTTTGGGATTTTTTTTGAATTTTTATTGAATTTTTATTGGAATTTTTTTGATTTTTTATTGGAATTTTTTTTTGAATTTTTATTGGAATTTTTTTTGAATTTTTATTGGAATTTTTTTGAATTTTTTTGAATTTTTATTGGAATTTTGAGAATTTATTAGATTTTTTATTGGAATTTTGAGAATTTATTGGAATTTTTATTGAAAATTTGAGAATTTATTGGATTTTATTGAAAATTTGAGAATTTATTAGATTTTTATTGAAATTTTGAGAATTTATGAATTTTTATTGAAATTTTGAGAATTTATTGGATTTTTATTGAAATTTTGAGAATTTGTGAATTTTTATTGAAATTTTGAGAATTTATTAGATTTTTATTGAAATTTTGAGAATTTATGAATTTTTATTAAAATTTTGAGAATTTATAAGATTTTTATTGAAATTTTGAGAATTTATGAATTTTTATGCAACGTACATACTTTTGGAATGTATAGACTTATGGAATGTATAGACTTAGGTGGGTAGAATGTATAGACTCAGAGAATGTATAGACTTAGGTGGGTAGAATGTATAGACTCAGAGAATGTATGGACTTACGAACGAATGTATAGACTTGGGGATGTACAGACTTAGCAACGTATGGACTTATGAAATGTATAGACTTGGTGAAGAGAATGTGGATGTATAGACTTGAATGGATGAAATGTATAGACTTGGTGAAGAGAGTGTGGATGTATAGACTTGGTTAAGAGAATGTGGATGTATAGACTTGGAAAAAATGCAAAGACTTTGACAATGTACAGACTTATGCAATGGACGTATGGACTTGGGTGAGTGCAATGTACAGACTTGTGAAGGGAATGCTTAGAGTGTATAGACTTTAGAATGTGCAGACTTTAGAACTTTGCAACCATGATGCTTAAACTTATGCAAATACTTCCAGGCTTGCACAACCTGCACTTTTGCACTTCAAAGCTCAAAAGATTATTAGCACAAAATATGATCATAAGTGCTTGACATAAACAATCTAATCATGATATGACAGCACTTAAGTTCATGAATAATCCAGTAATTTAAAAGCGTAAGCTTGAAAATGACGACCCTTCTGGTCGACGTCAAAACAATAAAGGACGACGTTAATTGCACTAAAGGTTTAACTTGTAATTGGAATGCAAATGACGCCCTCCATGGAGGCGCGGGATAAATGACGACCCTGAAGATGTCGTCAATTGAACAAATGACGCCACAAAGAATGTCGTTAATTAGATGTTTTCGCTTCCTGCTCGGAGTTAAACTTCCAGCAAATCGTTTTATTCAAACACAAACCATGCTACCCGTTAACGTTCAAAACACTATAAATAGGGCAACTGTTGGTGTTTCCAAGCATCATAAGCATCGAAGCTATAGTATCAAAGCCATACAGAGGAACTAACAGAAGAAAAACAGAGCACCGAAGAGCAGATAGAATTTAGATAGAACAAGCAACACTGTCAGAAAGATGAACCAGCTGATGCAGCGGAGGCTTTCCAAGAGGCCAAGGATTAGCTTTCCAAAGATTTGTGACGTACCGGGCCATATCAGTGGAAAAATCATCAACAGTCAAGTAAGTGTTTTTATTATTAAAACTTTTATTTTGTTCTGTCTTTCTTTCTTTTCAAAATTTCTGATGTTATTCTCTTTCTTCTTCCTTTCTTTTAATGTTTTATGTTTTCAGGATTACCCCCTTATTCCTGGTCCAAGAAGATTTCTGAAAATCAAATGGCTTCCTTTATTGCTTTCAAAACTTTCATTAGATATGAAATCTTTCCTTTCTAGATGGAACTTCCTTAGCCTCATCACCCATGCCACTCATTACAATGACATTCACCTCGATTGGGCTTCAATTGGAGCTCTTATAGAATTATGGCACCCTCATACTCACACTTTCCTCTTCCCAACTTTTGAAGCTACCATACTCCTAGAAGAAGTGGAGATGCTCTTGGGTTTGAAAAGAATGAAGCAAGGAGAGGAATCAAGGATGGCTCATATGACCAAGCCCATACAAGCCCATGACATCCTCATGAGTCTTGTCCAAAGTCCAAATTTGATGGATCAAATGAAGGCCAATAAGGGAATCAACCTTTTGAAGTTGGCTTCATAGGTATACAAAAACATGGACAAGATTCAAGAAGATGAAGATCTTTTGGAGAGAGTGATGAAAGGGTTTGTCATATGTGTAGCGGGAGCTATATTATTCCCTTCATTGGAAGACCATTTAGAGGAACAACACCTAAGTGCAATAGCTAGCATGTGGGAGGGGAAAAGAATAGGTGGGGCAATATTAGCCAACCTATACAACGGGCTCACTTCGGCTTCACTAGGACGGCCCCTATTTGGATCAATGCTTCTTCTAGCTTGTTGGATAGATTTCCACTTTAAATTTTATCCATGTCAAGCAAACCAAACGGCCTCCAAAATCTTCTCCAAGAGCCCACTTCGGTATATGACAGACTCATTGGGCCTATGTGAAAGGGTGACCAATAGAGTTCCCAAGCTCAAAAAGAGGAATGAATGGAGGGATTACTTCAAATCAATACCAAAGAGCAATTTTACATGTACGCCGGATTTTCTCAAAACCCAAGAACTTCGCTCAAGGTTATCTTCCGGCATCGAGCTTCGTTTAATTGGTGGTACCGACTTCTTCCTTTACAACGTACACCGGTGCCTCCCACAACTCGGGCTTCCTCGACATCTTTTCGAAGAACCTTCTCACCTTCCTCCAATCAAGAGAAGAGAACTATGCTCAAACGGAGATCATGAAGAAAACAAGACCATAATGGCTCAATGGAAGGTGGGACTTCTCCACAGATCCAAGACTCATGTTGAAGAAGAAAAAGATAAATGTAAAGCTTATGTACTGGCTCTCAAAAAGATAAGGCCCACAGTGGCCTAGAGAATGTAACCATGATTTCTTTCAATGAAATAAAAATTATGTTCTTACTTGAGCCAAAACAATGAATTAAAATGATCATCTCTTCCAATTTATGCAATTCTGTCTAATAAAGATGAGTTTCGGGCTTTCTGTTCTTATCAGCGCCTCCATCAACGGCGTCAATTTCTTAAGACACGCCTCCGGTAATGCCGTCCATTACATTTCAAAATCGTTATTGACGCCCAGGGCACTGGCGTTTCTTAACTCACGTCCTTAGATAAGGCGTCAATCAATTCAAATTTTCAAATTATCTTCAAAATAATTCCTTAATTTCTCAGAAAACAACCCCTTTTCTCACGTCGCGTGTTCAAAAATGGACGCCCGTTCTGGTCGTCGTCAAATTAAAAGGGGCAATAATAATGCCCGCTCACATCAATCAGTTCCTATTAATGCGCCTGATGACGATTATAAATTCCCATGCAAATAACAAATGACGCCCAACCTCAGGGCGTCAAATCTAAAAGCCACGCCTTTCCTCAAATCGTCAATTTAACAGGACACGACTTTCACTCGGGCGTCAATTCATTTCGACCGTTAAACTCTACTTTCTCCCCTTTCTTCTCCTTCCTTCGTTCATTTCCATTTCTTCTTCTGCAAACCCTAACCGAAACCCCCGTTTCTCTCTCTCCCATTCTCACTCTCTCTACTCTCTCTCCCTGCTTAATCCTATGGCTGGCGGTGCTCACAAGCGGCTGAGGGTGTCTGCCCCGGCCGTGGTGGACCTGGAAGAAGAGCCGGCCGTGGAGGAGCTTCCTCCCGCGGCGGCCGAAGACGCACCGGCGGCGGCGGCCGGTGAAGAGGATGGAGAAGAAGAAGACGAAGGAGATGAAGGTGAAGAGGGAGAAGATGAGGAAGAGGATGGAGAAGACGAAGAAGAGGGAGAAGATGAGGAAGAGGATGGCGACGGAGAAGAAGAAGGAGGAGAGGAACCACCGGCGGCGGTGGCGGCAGCAGTGGCCCGTCGGCCCGGCCAACTCCGGCGACCACGGCAGCCAAGGGAGCCCCTCTGTGGGGGATTGATTGGACCCAGATGGCAGAAGGTAGGCTTCCCCACACCCATTTTTCCATTTTATTTTTAATTTATTTTCATTTTATTCCATTTCCATAGCTCTCGGAAGAGGGCAAACTAGTGACCCAGACAAATGACGCCCCCAGGGGTGTCGTTAATTAAAATGACGTCCCAGAATGGGTCGTCAATTCTATTTTTTCATTTTTTTGGAAAATAATTAATCGTATGAAAACCACGCCCTGCAGCATGTCGTTATTTTAAATTTCATCATGTTTAGCTCCATGCTGTTATTTCCCTGTGATTTTATTACATTTAACATGCATGTGTCTTTGTTTATTTCAATTTCGCACATTAACTACCTCAGGAAAACCACGCCCCCCATCGGGGCGTTAATTCAATAAACAACGACCAATGGATTGGTCGTCAATTAAAAAAATGTCCAGAATTTCTTTTCGTGCCAAAATTACTCATTTTGAGCAACGTCCCCCACAGGGGCGTTACTTAAACAACTGACGACCCAGGGATGGTCGTCAATTTAAAAATCTCTCGGAATTTAGGAAATTAGTTTCAAAACAACGCCTCCCATAGGGGCGTCTTTAAAATAAACAACAACCCAGGCTGGGTCGTTAATTTAATGAACACACAACATCACCAGAAACCCATTTGGAAATAACGTCGCCCCTAGGGGCGTCAATTATGAAAACCACGACCCTAGGTAGGTCGTCCATTAACCAAACAGCAAATATCTCATCAACTGAACTTCCACATGAAAACTTAAGCAAAAAAAAATTCTTTTATATGCATGCAGGGGCTAATGAGGACGCGGATTTCTTGGGTCCAGGTCCGAGCAGCTTATTATGGGCTCCCCGAGTTCCAGAGAGCTAGGATAGATGCCATGGGGTTTGGGGCCTTCTTTAGCATTGAGCCAGTCAGACCCGACCTACCTTTGATCCAGGTGCTCAGAGAGAGGTGGGATAGGTTGAGCCGGGCATTTCTGATGCCGTGGGGGCACATGGTCCCTAGCCTAGAGGATGTCACTAGGATTACCGGGCTGAGGGTAGATGGCGAGGGGGTGAGCGGGATCACCCTACCCGACTATAGCGAGCTTACCCAGAGACTGCTAGGGCTAGAGACCGTCTACGAGACACCTAGCGAGTGTAGGACCATCTTCTACACTGACCTTACCATAGCAATGGGATTGGGGGACTCTAGGCATAGATCCAGGGAGTCTTTAGAGCAGTTTTCACAGAGATTGATAGATGGGGCTAGGGCTGCCTACTGCCAGGACCCAGCCGATAGGGAGAGAGCAGACAGAGACTTGAGGAGATTTCTATTCTTGATGCTCGAGAGGCTGCTGCTCGGCACGAAGGGTGATGTCATCAACTGCCGCTTCCTGGGGATACTCGAGGACTTGGAGGGCGTCGGCCGATACGCCTGGGGAGCAGCGCTCCCGACGCACTTGATAGCCGACCTGTCCACGGGCACAGGTCGAGAGACGACCGTTAGTGGCTTTTCACCATTTCTTCAGGTATGCATTTTCTTTCTTTGTTGTTTTCTTGTTAGAATGCACATGCATATGAATGCTTTGCTAATGTGATGCATGAATGCAGGTATGGAGCCACTTGTACATGCCGATGGGGCGCGCTGACCCACGGCCTGGAGACGAGGGATCTTTTCCCTTAGCACGGCGCTAGCTACCGGTGGTGATTGGAGCCCCACTCGCCTACGAGTTGCGAGTGTTACGACGGGAGTTTCGAGACTTCCCCGCCTCACTGGTATGTATGTTTGATGCAATTTTTTTATGTTTTATTATAGAATGTGATATAATGGATGATTGATATGTGTGCTTGTGAATGCAGGTGAGGTGGAGGCCCTATGAGGGTATGACCGATGAGGGCCAGCCCTGGGTCGTAGCGGGCCGACCTCGTTTCGGGTATGAGTTTTGGGTTCATTGCCTGAACGAGATTGAGCTGCTACGGCTTAGGCTGGTGATGAGGACCCTTGACTTACACCAGGAGTGGGTCGAGGTAGGAGAGCCGCGGGGGATAGGCAAGAAGACGCGCGGTCGCACGAAGGCGATCGACTGGAGAGTGCGGTTCTCAGACCAGTATGTAGATTGGCAGCGTGGCGGGACCCGGGTCACTTCACAGGCGACCGACAGCTCCGAGTACCTCCGACGCTACTGGGAGGTTTATGCCGGCCGACCACAGATGAAGGTCTTAGGGGTATGTATGAATGCACTTATTTCTAAATTAAATGCAAATGCTTATGTATATCTATTATGTGACTAATATGTGGTGAATGCAGGACGCACGGGATATAGTGGCGATGGACATGCAGACCCACCTCCATAGCTTGGAGGCCCAGTTGGCTGCCACCCGGGCAGACCTTGAGATTCTGGTGAGTGTTTAATTATCTATATGCAAATGAAATTTTGAATTATTGATGATTTGCCACTGACAATCTTAATGAATACAGCGTGCCAAGCAGGGAGAGAGACAGGAGAGGCCTCTAGCTCGAGAGGGCCTAGTGCAGAGACGTCTACACTAGCAGAGCAGCTGGCCGCAGCAGTGATGCGGGCCGAGGCAGCAGAGTGCGACCTCGCCTCACGGGTAAATTTCAAACTCAAACTTAACCTTGCATTAAATTAAATTATTTATGTGATATGCTCATGAAAATTATTATTTACAGACTGAGGAGCTCCGGGCCGCTCTTACTTGCATCGCGCAGGGACAGCAGGCAATGGCCTCTCGGGTGAGTTATTTATTTTCAGTTGTATATTACCTATTTCCATGAATTATTGAATTGTAGAACTAATGATTTGTTTACCTGTTTACAGACCTCGGACCTACAGGCATCGCTTACCTAGATTGCCCTGGCCTGGACAGAGTTGGTGATCCACGAGCAACGGGTCGTGGAGCTGGAGCGGGCCTTAAGGCGGCGAGAGGAGTTGCCTTAGGACGTGGCGGAGCTGCGAGTCGCCCTCGAGATGGAGCACAGAGAGCGTGCTCGGGAGCGTGAGGAGCACCAGGCGGAGCATGCCCGGGACCGTGAGGAGCGTTCAGCTTGCGATCAGGAGCTTACAGCCTTGAGGGCCCAGCTAGCCGTTACACAGGAGCGGCTACGAGCGACCGAGGAGCGGCTTCAGCGAGGCCGAGAGCAGGCGCGAGCTGCAGGGTACACCTTCACCAGTTCTACTTTTGTGGCGGGTTCCTCTCTCCGGCAGAGGAGCGAGGCAGAGGAGCCGGTTCGAGCTCCAGCTAGTTCCTGGGGGTCCATGCCCCCTCCACGAGAGCCTCGTCAGGAGGACGAGAGTGAGGCAGAGAGTAGGAGAGAGGAGGGTGGAGGCGAGAGCTGAGAGACTTACTTGTACTCCTCCACCCTCACACCTGTATTAAGACATTCATGATGTATATATATATGAAATTGAGATTTTTGGTGCCTAAGCACTTGTGTAGTTGTGTACTTGTACCTTCTTTTCCTTCTCACCTTTTACTTTTGCCCTACGCTTGTAGCTCACACTTGAACAAACAGGTTAATTTATCTGTTCGACTTGGTCCCTTGCTCAATGAGCAAGGGATGTCTTAACTGTGACCTTGATAACGGGTCAAGGGGCCAAGCCTTTAATCAATGAAGGGAAATGATAGATATAAAATGCACCTTGCAAGCAGGCAAATGCTAACTGGAAATAAAAGATGCAACCAAGCATATGAGAAACAAAGGGCTTGAAATTCCACAACCGTTTTTTTTGTTATTATCTGTATATGTGCTTTTTTTGTTGAATTTTTGTTTTGAAAGTGTCACTTAATTTTAAAAAAAGGACGCCTATTTGAAAATTTTTGTTTTGGAGGCGAGTATAGTATAGGGCTTTGAAACCTTAACCATCATAATCAAAAATTCATTAGATTTTCTCGAGAGACTTAACAAATAGTCAACGTGACTTATACTTAGGCTTTTACTCATATTCTCTCGCAGCCCATCCTTCTTAGTCGGTCTTCGCCATTCTTCGAATTCACAACCCACCATGGAGGGAGAAAGGAAGAATGATTAAGGAAGCTCACGAAAGGTTTTCAAGAATGGGGCACGCTCCTCCCCTGCCCTAATGCCTATTGGGATTCGGTCTTTGGCTTAGGAAAATTTTGTTGCTCTTTTTGCCCTTATTCATGCATGCTTACGACCAAGGTTTTCCTTGCGGGGACTTTGCCCTCTTGACATGCTTTCTTTTATCATAACGTCCTTTTCTTTTCTTTTCTTTTTCGAAACAGATAAAGACCTAATTGTACTTGGGCTTTAAGCATTTTGTTCCCTTTTGGGCCCTGACTTCCACCTACTAGGGCGGCGGGCAGGCTTGGTTGGTAACCCCTAACTTGTATTCCCTCTCGTGAGCCGAAAGGAAGAGAATAGGTAAGGCTTTTACACTCTTAATTTGGGTCAGACTTTCCTCGAATTCCGGGCTGCTCGAGTCTAAGAATAAAGCGTGTAGTGTGTGCGTGAATTGACCCAAGAGTTAAATCGTCGAGACTGAAGAAAGAATTAAGGATTTTGATTTTTCCGGCATCGTGGCCCACGTACCATACCAGCCTCAAAGATTTTTTTTTTGCTTGTTTTTTCTCTCTTTTTATTGCTTTTTGTTTTTCTTCTTTTTTGTTTCTTTTGTTTTTCTTCTTTTTTTTTAGTTTTGTTTTAGGGGTAATATTTCTTCAAATAGAGACCATTCCAAGGGTGTGTTAGCTCTTCGCCTTCAGCATTAATCAATTTATAAGCATTGCCAGGATAAATATCTTTTATGATAAAGGGTCCTTCCCAATTAGGTTGGAGTTTTGAACGAGGTCCACCAGGTTTTACAAAGATTCTTTTAATTACCATCTCACCGATTTTGAACTTTCTCTCGATTACTTTCTTTTGGTAAAAACGTGAAAGCCTGTTTTGATAGATACGCGCATGCTCAGCGGCGACCAAACGCTTCTCATCTAGGAGTTCCAACTGGGCAAGGAGAGATTCACGCCGTTCATCAATAGAGAATTCCTTGTCCAATTGTACTCACAGAGAGGGAATGAGAATCTCATAAGGAACTACTGCCTTCATTCCATACGTTAGGGCGAAAGGGGTTTGCCCTGTAGGAGTACGAATGGAAGTGTGATAGGCCCAAAGAGCTTCCACCAGCTTTTCTGGCCAATCCGCGAATTTGTTAGCCTCACACGTTTTCTTGACAATTTTAATCAAAGTTTTGTTAGTTGCTTCTGCTTGGCCATTGCCCTGCGGATAATAAGGAGATGAATGATGCAATGCAATATTATACCTGTTGCAGATATCTTTAAGCTCTTGAGAGATGAATTGGGGTCCATTGTCGGTGACGATGGTACTTGGGATGCCAAACCTTGCGATGATATTCTTCATTATGAACTTGCAGACGGTTGATCCTTTTATCTCCACGTAAGCTTCTGCTTCTGCCCACTTGGTGAAGTACTCCGTCGCCGTGAGAATGAATGACTTTGGTTTTGTGAGGAGGGTCGGATCACCAAGAGGTCCAATGATATCGAAAGCCCACATGAAAAAAGGCCATGGGGAGGAGATAGGGTGTAGTGAAAAAGCAGGAGAATGAATTTTGTCGGCGTGCAATTGGCACTTAACACACCTTCGGACATAGATAGAACAGTCCTCTTCTAGAGTGGGCCAATAGAAACCTAGCCTAAGGATCTTATTAGCTAGCATCTGGCTGTTCACATGACCACCACACACTCCCGAATGGGCCTCTTCCACAACCTTCCAAGATTCATCATCATCTAGGCATCTTAACATAACTCTAGTGAGACCTCTTCTATAAAGCACACCTCCAATCAGGGTGTATCACTGGGCAACCCTTCTAATGGCTTTCTTTTCTTCAGCCGTAGCTTCTTCAGGATATGATTGATCCTGGCAATACTTAGCAATTTCATAATATCACGGCTTTTTTTCATCGTCCAATTCTTCCTCTAAAGTCCAATAGCATGACCTCCTTATTCTCAATGATCCTGCCTTGCTCAACCTTCCTAAGCACCTCTTCCTTAATCGTAAGGAAAGTGGTATCTTGAATAGCGGGAGTGAGTCGCTTGTGAACAATGATAGAATGGGACTCCTTTTCGGGAGGGAAAGCCAAGGAAGAAGCAAGAGAAGTGAGAGCATCAGCCAAGATATTATGATCATGAGGAACATGAACGAAGATTAATCTAGTGAAAAGCTTGGTATAAGCAGAGGTCAATTCCTGATAGGGTTTGAGTTTAGGATTGAGCGTGCGACACTTGGAGAGCACTTGGCGAAGAATAAGCTGACTATCACCTACAATTCACAATTGGGTAACACGGAGTTGATGAGCGGCCTCCAGTCCGGCCAGAAGAGCCTCATATTCAGCTATATTATTTGTAACTGGAAATGCAAGCTGAGAGGCGAGTGGAATAGTGATACCCTCCGGTGATAGAAGAACAACGCCAATCCCTTTCCCTTTTGAATTAAAAGCTCCATCAAAATGTAACGTCCACATTGAGTCGGACTGATTGACGGACATTAGTTCCTCATCTGGAAACTCTGAGCAGACAGGGTCAAATCTAGGAAGAGGGTGATGAGCAAGATGTTCTGCTATGGCATAGCCTTTAATCACTTTTTGCTGAATGTAGATGATGTCGAACTGAGAAAGGAAGCTTTGCCATCGTGCTAATCGATCGGTGAGAACAGATTTTTCAAGAAGGAACTTGATTGGATTCATACGAGCAATGAGATGAACCTCGTGGGCTAGAAAATAATGCTTAAGTTTCTGAACTACCCAGACTAAAGCTGCACAAGTCTTCTCTATGGCTGAGTACCTCTGCTCACAGGGGTTAAGAAGTTTCGACAAGTAGTAGGCTGCCCTCTCTTTTCCTTCTTCATCAACTTGGGCTAGGATAGCGCCTACAGAGTCATCCAGGACAGAAATATAAAGAACAAGCAGTTTGCCTGGAACCGGCGGCCTCAGGACAGAAGGATTTGCTAGATAATCCTTCAATCCGTCAAAAGCTGCCTGACACTTGTCATCTCAAAAGCTGCCTGACACTTGTCATCCCAAAGAAACTAGACCATCGGCAGAATTGATCTAGAGAAATTAGCAGGAGTTGATTGAAAGATCTGGAGATGAATAATTAGAATGATAATCAGGAGATATAACCAAAATGATATAAGGAGGTGATAACCAAAAATGCCCAGGGTGGCATGTCATGAGAATATCGGGAGAATCAATAGATTGATAGCAATGAGTGGAGATAGGACTCATCCCGTGCTTTTGGTCTCTGCAAAGCTGTTCTTGCAAAACACCATCAGAAAATACAATGTAATTTTTGGATTTTGAAAATATGCAAATTTTTATGAGTTTTGGAATATGTAAATTTTTATGAGTTTTGAAAATATTTGAATTTTTATGGAGATTTTTGGAAAATATTTTGAATTTTTGTTGGGATTTTGATCGGGAAATATTCAATTTTTTTTTAGATTTTGGTTTAGACATTGTTAATGCAGCATCAAAGGGTTATTTTGAACCACTGGCTAGGGGTCCTTGTTCCTTCCCTTTTCGCTGAAACTGCCCAAAGCTGGACGTGCATTGAAAGTGGCGCCCTATAACCGACCGTCTTTGATCAACGGTGCCCCTACCAAGGCCATACCCGAGAAACAGTCGGTCTTAGCGGGAGAAGAGAAGAATAATTGTGACAAGCTTTGTGCAGGATGGGAGATATCGGGACTTGAATTCTTTCCAAGATGTTCTCTTCAAAGAGGTAGTCTGTTGTGCCGGGGCTTTGTGCCTTTGATTTTTAGACCCCTGACATGCATACGACCAGGGTTTTCCCTGCGGGGACTTTGCCACTCTTGTCATGCCATAATTCACAATCTTGAATTTATCGAAATTTTGACTTGATTTCCATAATAGCCCTTTTGGCGAGCTGTATATCATGAAATTCATATTTAGTTTGGGTCAAGACTGCCCCTATTTGAGACTCCTCTCGTATTGGGGATTACCTAGGTTGGTCATCTCATCCGTCAACCTCTTACCCCTGCATTCGGCCGAATAAAGAAGAGAAAAAGACTTTCAGATATACTCATGGCATGGCCAAAGTAGCAACGGTGTTTTACCCAAAGGAGCCGGCTAAGGACGCCGTGAAGTGTGTGGAATGCCCAGCTAAGGGTTGCTCTTAACAGGCGAGGAGAGAATGTCGAATTCCCAGCACGGGTTCTTTATCAACCAAAGTGCTGTAAAAAAATAAGCCTAAAGGACTCTTTTGAGAATGATTTCAATTAAACAAAAGCTTAAGATAAAGGTTTAAAACACCACTCTTAATCTCATTAAGAAGCACTTGATTTTGAAAATCATGCGTGAAGAAATGAGAAAATGATATCATTAAAATGCATACTTACGCCAATATGTTACCTTGCAACCTTTGTAGAAGCAGCTGTCAGAGGCGAGGTTGATCATCGTGGGATTTGTCCTCTTTGGCAGTCAAAAGGATTGGAAGCAAAGGGTTTGAAAGTGGCTTAACAAGAAGGAATGGTGCCCAGACCAGACTCGGACGAATAAGGAGAAAAGGAAAAGAGGCGAGGGCTAGAACTCCCTCACTAAGGCGCGGAGACCCTGATCACATGGAACAGTCTACAGAAGAAGCGGAAAATCAAGAAGAGGGGTGAGGACTAAAGCCTCAGAAGCAATGGGAGAATGGGCAGATGCCCAAGGCAGTGGATGTGGAAGAAGTTGGGTCGGACCCAGGATCATGAGGAACCAGAAGAAGAAATTGATAGATGGAAAGAGGCGGATCTGGAGGGTCCAGAGGCAGAGGAGAATCATGAGAGGAAAAATCCGAAGGCTCCGGAGGGATGACAAAAGAAGGGACGCGATGCCCTGAGACGAAATAGGGAAAAAAATGATGGAAAAGGAAGAAAAAAATGAAGGATGTGATGTTCAGGAAGATTAGAAAGATGAATCAGAAGAAAGATGGAGGGTCCGGAGGTTCCGGAGGAATGAAATCAGAAGGGACGCGGTGCCCGGGGAAGAGTGGATGAAAAGGATCAGGAGGGTCCGGAGGTTCCGGAGGAATAAGATGGAAAAGGGCACGATGCCTGAGGGGAAAGTCCGGAGGTTCCGGAGGAATGGAATCAGGAAGGGCGTCGTGCCCTAAGAAAAGGGATGAGACACCTGGAGGTTCTAGGGAAATAATAGCAAAGGGGACGCGATGCCCCGGAGGAAGAGAAAGATCTGGAGGTTCTAGAGGAGGAAGGTGGAAAGGGGCGCAATGCCCGAAGGAAAAGTATGAAAGATCCAGAGACTCCGGAAGAATAAAGTGGAGAGGGGCGTGATGCCCTGGGGAAAAGTCCGGAGGTTCCGGAGGAAGGAGATGAAAAAGGTGGAAAGGGGTGTCGTGCCCGAGGAAAAAGTTCGGAGGTTCCGGAGGAAGCAAATAAAAAAGGTGGAGAGGGGCGTCGTGCCCAAAGGGAAAGTCCGGAGGTTCCGGAGAAAGAAAGTGGAAAGGGGCGCGATGCCCGAGAGAAAGGTCCGGAGGTTCCGGAGGAGGAGAATGGAAAGGGGCGCGATGCCCAAGGAGGAGGGATAAAATTCCTGGAGGTTCCAGGGAGATAGCAGGAAAAGGGATGCGATGCCCCAGGGATAGTGGATAAAAAGATGAAGATGAATAAGATGGGAAGTGTGGAATATCCGGAGGTACCGGAAGGCGGGGAAGATACGGGTTTGGAAACCCGTGAAGCAGGAGGTGCAAATGCATGCAATGGGATGGATGCGATGAATGCAATGAATGCGCGAATGCAATGGGATGCAAAGAATATGGAGAATATGAAGGGCGAGAGGATGAGGTCCTCCTCCTAACCCTGGGAATGGCCCATGGAAAAGATGTGATAGACAAGAAGGTGGATGAAATAGCGGAAGGCCTTTCGGCACCAAGATAACTGCCCCTCCACGGCAGTGAAAGAATACAGCCAATTGGCCCAATAAAAGGAGTTTCAATAAGTGGCAACCCCCTTTGAAGGCAAAGATCAACAATGTGAGGGAGTTGGAGAGTTGGAACGGGAAGCATCGTGTTGCCCATTGAATGTGGTATATATGGAAAGTTGAGCAAAATGGGCATTCGCCCCTTGTAAGGAATAATGAATTCGAAATTCGGAAATTGGAACAAGGGGTGCCCTGTCTGGCCCTTACACAGCATCAATGCTCGACATGGCGGCGACTTGGCTTCTTTGACCGTGCTTGGCACAATAACCCGGATTGTCATCCGGCAAATGAATTCTTGAATCTTGAATGGCACGGCCAAATCCTTGCTGCCCGGCTCTTGATTATCTTCGGCACCTGTGCTTGCAGAAGGCCCCCCATTCCGAGTAGTAAGGGGAGGTGAAGCAGAGGCGGAAGGCTCCATGAATGGTGGAGGCATGATGGAAAGTGTAGGCAAATGGGTGAGCGTAAGCGGAGGTTCAAACACGTCAAGTTTCTCCCTTTGCTCGGAAGCAGTCGGGGTTGGCTCGAGTGCAAAAAGGGGTGGATCCTGCTCAGGATTAGCCATGGGTAAGGGTAAAGGGTTAAATGGTGGAATAGGCAAAGTGGGTTTTAAAGGGATAATGGAAGGCCGAGGTGGCGGTAATGGGAGGTTAATTGGGGAAGGTTCAATGGTGGGTTCGATGGAGGCTAATGGTGTGGAGGTAGATGGCTTAACGGGTGGAGGTTTAATAGTGGAAGGCTTGGGGGAGGCCAGTGTTGCGGAGGTTAATGGTGTAACTGGAGGAGGTGTAATGTATGCGGTGTCAAGGATAGGAGGAGACTCAAGGGGTGTCGGTGTGGGTGATTGGAGTATCGACCCATCATCGTAACACCAATTAGTCTCATAAACAGGGGTTGGATCGGGGACGGTGACTTCGTCCTGAGCAGGAGGTTCATCGAATGAAAATGGGGAAAGCGGAAAGTTAAGGAAACTCGGAAGGGGTGCCTGCGGAGCTTCATCATCATCGTACACTGCCTTGGATTCTTCGAATGCCGGCTCTTGCTCACTTGAAATGCCGACGCCATAATCATCCCTCCTATCTTTCCATTCTCTCTCCATCTTTGTAATCTTGTCCAAAGCGGCATGGAGAGGATTGACTGGAGTAGGAGGAGCCGTGACCCTCTTTATTTGTTCCTCCATCAAAGTAATCTTATCAAGCAGAGATTGTTGGAGGGGTGTGACTTGAACAACCAAGGGCTGGCAGGGCCTTGAAGGAGGAGGGGCCGTATAAAAAGGCCGTGGAGGGGAATTAATGGGCCGACCCATAGAGGAACCCGGATGGGCCGGATTGCAAGGAGTAACTGGGCCTCGGGGCCGTGATCGAGAGGGAATAGAAGGAGGCGGGTGATGGGCCACCCGAGTAGAATGAACAGGAGGAGATGGGTAATGGGCTACCCAATCAGGATTGGAAGGAGGAGGTGGGTGATGGGCCACCCGTGTAGAATTGGAGGGAGATGCATGAGATGTACCCTCAACGGCGGCCTTAAGGGCTTGGATCTGTTGAGGGGTAAGATGATCTAATGCATGCAAAATCTGGGAGACCTTCTCATCATTGGGACGAGAGGGCTTAATGGGAATAGTGGCTCGAAATTGAGTGGAAGGACCATTGGACTGGACATTTCCCAAGGGTCGGGCAACACCATAAGAGTGAGGACGTGGTCCTTTGAAAGTATGGTGAGAATTTTGAACATGTTGAAAGTGAGGATTATAAGAAGTGCTAGGTTGTGCATCCTCATGAATTGAATTAAACATGTTATCTTGTTTATAGTAAGCCATCATGCAATCAAAGTTCAAAATAATATGCAAAGAAGCACACAAAAGAGATGGTTATCTTGATTTGATTTGTTTGAACCTTGGTGAATTAAGGATTTTATCAAAGTTTTGAATGATTCACACAAGGGGGGGAAACCTAGTTTCAATATGGTTTAAACTCCAATGCCAACTAGGAACCCTTTCTCACCACGTATATGGCCAACTAATCCGGGACTTCAAAAGGGTACAACCTGCCCGGCGTCCGTGAGGGAATCCACGGGTGCGGGGACTTACGGAGGCTTGGAAAAGGGATTTCCAGTCCAAAGAGACGGAATGCTCAATGGAGGGTCATCCCGATTCCAAGAGGGTGTGTGGATCCTAATGAAGAGGAGGGGGCTCCCAAACCAATGCAAAGAATGAATGCAACAGGGGAAATCAGGCCAACCACACAATATGATCAATCAATATGAAATATCATGAAAACTCACCCACGGGAAGGGTTGTGGAAACCCACAGTAAAAACACACCCTGGCAGGGGGCGCTACTAACCAAAGACACGACAGTGTGACTGTCGTGAATCAACGTGAGGGGCCCAGGGGCAGGGTAAAATGCGCCTTAGGGTGAGGCGCTATCAATAAAGGGACGCCCTGATGTGGGGCGCTAATCAACAAATAAACGTCCTTGGGAAGGGCGTGAATTCACAGGCAGCAATATAAAGCAGGAAAACCCAGACATATGCTGGAAAACGCCCTGTCAGAGGGCGTAAAATATGAAGAAGACGCCCTGGGTTAGGGCGTTAAATCAAGAAAAATGCCTCTTCCAGAGGCGTGAATTCACTTTCTCCAGAAAAACTTCACGGCCAGCAGTATTAACACTCAATCACACAATCATGGCAATCAATAGAATAAGCATGCTCATCAAGAATTTTAAATAAATGGAAATTTTTAAAGAAAAATCAACAAACTGACCAATCACTTAGGGGAGGGTGTAAAACCAATGGAGGGTGCCCGAGGGGCACAAAAAGGGAGACGCACCGAGGGTGCAATAGGGGAGACGGCACACGCGGGTGCCTAAGGGGAAAGGGGTAATAAAGAGAACACAAAGGGTCCCACCGTGATCGCCAATTTGTAGATCGGATTAAAATCCACTTAAAACAATTAAATATTAAGTGAATGAATAAAGCATGAAATAGCACGAGGTGCTAAAAGGAGTTTGTGATCGCCAGAGACACGAGGGTCTCAAAAGATAATCAATAACAAATAGGGAGGATGATCGCGAAAAAATACCTCAAAAGTGCGGGGATGTGAGTGCTTCCTTTCTCTTCAAATCGGCCGGCCGACGAAGAGAGTTCTTCAATTAATTACCCTTGCAAAAAAGACACAAACACCAATAAAGAATATGAATTAGAAATATGGTGAGTGTAGCATCAAATCCTAAATAAAAATATGAGCATGAAAATATGGTGAAGAACACACCTTAAGGGTGGTTGCCCTTAAACCCCTATGCAAAAAGGGTGTGGGAAAAAATATGATGAATGTATGCAAAAGATGATATAAGATAGGAATAAGGGAAAGAGCGCAAGAGATGCACTGTGGGGAAAGCCTCAACGTGGTTGAGTTAAAGGAAACGAATACTATGAACATGCATGTATGCAAATGATGCAATAAAAAGAATAATAAAAATAAAATAACAAAGGAGCCTGTTGCTTTTGGCTTTGATATTCAATGGGGAGAGAACTTCCGATAGGATGAAGACTTGATGAAGCAATGGAGCCTCTCCTTAGCCAAGCAACCGCAACCTGCGAAGGAAAAGAAAAGGAAACAAAGCCAAAGAAAATAAAATAGAACCAGAAGAAGAAGAACTGAGGGAGCAACCGAAGAAGACAGTGGAGGGGAAGGAAGGGATCCAACCGATTAACAGAGCCAATGGCTCTGTTAAATAGAATTGGATGAAGAGATAAGAAGGAAAGAGTCCTACGGAGGGAAAGGATAAGAACGGGCAAGAGCCCCAATCAAGGCAGAAGTCTAATGAGGTAAGGACTCTCTGGGGAAAGGGCTGCGAAGCCAGCAGATGAAACACGCCCTTGGTCAGGGCGTCAATTCAAGAATTGACGACCTGTCATAGGGTGTTAATTCAAAACACGCCCTGGGTCAGGGCGTTTCTTCCTGGATTAATTTTAGAAATAAATATTTCTTTTATTTGGAAATTATGAAAGACGCCTCAGGGAGAGGCGTGAATTGAAAAACGCCCCATGTTAGGGCGTGATTAAACATTTTTCAAACATTTATTCTTTTTCAAAAATTGCATAATTGCAGGAATTGACGCCCTCACCTCAGGGCGTCCTTTCGTCAAGAAACGCCCCAGGTCAGGTCGTGTTTTAAAACACGCCCTTCACCAGGTCACGAATTTTAAAAATAGGTAAAATGGGGAGAAATAGATAAAATGGGGAGACACGCCCTGGATCAGGCCGCGTTTTAAAAACACGTCCCTCTCTAGGGCGTGAATTCAGAAAATAGAGATAAATGCCCAGAAAATCCAGAAAAATAGGAAAAAGGAGGAAATGAGAGAAAATAGGAGAAATTCAAGAAAAAATGGGAAAAACCACTCAAACAAGCTAATTTGAGGGTCAAATGGGGCATTACAAGGCAATATGAGAAATACTCAAAGTAATGTCAATTTTGGCGTGTCTACAGGGTGTAGTATCAACGTTCTAAGAATATGATATCAATCGAATTGAGCATGAACACACCTTGTGTGTTTTGATTTTTAAAACCCCTAAGAGGAGCAACAAGGTTTGAAAAATATGGATGAATATGCTAATGCAACAAGATAGATGTGATGTTGGATCAAGCAAGATACTAAAGGAAAGGATGGAAAAGGGGATGCAATGATGACGATATGCTACTGATAAAAATAATTAAATCAAGCTAAGAAGAGGATTCCTTTCTGCTGTGCGTGCAGCAGTAAAGGGAGAAAGAGTGTTGGCTTCAATATGCGATGGTTGCAGCAGACGGTGGAGAATTAGTCATGGAAGCAGTAGGATCCGCCTAGAAGAAGAGAAAACAACAACCTACAATCAAATAAAACACTCTCCTCTCTGTCAGCTCTCTCCCTTCTTCTTCTTCTCATGCCTCGCGCGAAGAGACCCAGGAGGTGTATTTATAGGGCCAAAAATCCTTGCTAAACAAGGATTAAAACAAGGTAATAATCCTCCATCAAGAAACACTCTTCCCAGTCGAACATGAGGCTCAAAACGGGGAAGGAATCATTAATGGAAAGAAGGAGACAAAAGGGAGACGGAATTGAAAATGACGACCCCTTGAAGGGCGTCAATTAAAAATGACGACACAACCAAAGGCGTTAATTCAAATAACGACTTCCTTAACGTCGTCAATTCCTGGATTTAATTATAGAAATAATTAACTTTCCTTATTTAAAATGATGAACTGACGCCGGTCAGACGGACGTCAAATCATCAACGCCTTCAAGAGAGACGTCAATTCCTCAATTTTTATTTAACTTACGATCCGTAATTTGCAGTAAATCCAGAAAATGACGCCCGTATTGGTAGTCGTCCATTTTTCAAAGAAGCGCCCTCGTCAATGCCGTCAATTTAAAAGACGCCCCTACTTAAGGCATTAATTCCAATTACCCAAAAAAAACCTAAATAATTCATAAAAATAGAAAAACTTCATATTAAATCAATATTGAAGTCCGCTTTGGGGCGTCATATGGTGACATGAGATTTGCTAAACATAGCATCAATTTTGGCGTGTCTACATCCATCGCTCAGATCCTTGCGACCTCGCATACTTCATTGGGCAGGTCCAAGTTTTCCAGCAGCTTCTGCTCATTAGGCTCGGACAAGAAGTGGATAACCCGAAGGGACAGGCAACCGACCTCCAGTGGGATGACTGCCTTAGTGCCATAGACTAGCTTAAATGGAGTTTCGCCCGTGGCGATTCTTGGAGTGGTTTGGTACGACCATAGTATGCTAGGCAATTCCTCGAGCCAATTACCCTTGGCTTTACCGAGCCTAGTCTTTATGTCTTTGAGGATGATTTTGTTGGCATTTTCGACCAACCCGTTAGCCTGGGGGTGGGCTATCGAAGTGAAGTGGTGATGGGGACATCAGAGTAAGACCACTAACTTTTTATTTTACATTTGAGTCCTTTTATTTGCATTTATATCCTTGGGAAAACTTGTATACAATTGTAAGGCTTTATTAGCCAATTTGTCATTCCTTAGGATTGTTTGGGTTTTTATGTAAAAGTTAGTAGAACCTGCAAGGGACCCCCATCTCCTTCCCTATTGGTCCACCTAAGTCTTAGGGCCCATGTGGGGCCAGTCAAAGGTCCATGGTGGGCTTCTAGAAGCTTGACCATTCAAAGGGGACAATGGCCTTAAAATGTCCAAGATGCCATCCCCATTTTTCAAAGGCCCCCCCCTCTTAATGTTTTTTTATTTTGTTCCAAACCACATGGGGAATTAAATATGTTCTATCCCCTAAGTGCCCCTCCCCTAACCTAGATCTGAGGTTAGTTTAGGTCATTTTGTATTTCATACAAATACCATGTAATTCCCATTTTACTAGAATTAATGAGAAGAAAATCAAAATTTGCCTCCAAGAGCCCAAGGGCACCCCTCTCTCTCTCCCAACCCCTAGCTACTGTGAAAGCTACGAATTTTTGAGGTGTGAAGCCTCCTCCCCCTCCCCCTTCCTGAGTGTGAAGCTCAGCGCCGCCCCCGCTGCCACTATCGAGCCGCCATCGCGCCATCACCGCCACTCGCCGGAGTTTTGTCCAAATCAAGATAGAATCTCAATCCCGTAAATTTATCTTTTTCTCTTGTTGTCTGATCGAGCCCAAACTTTGAGGGCTTGTTCTACCTGTCTCCCCTAGTCTCCAGTTTAAATTTCGTGCCATTTGACTTACGTTTAGTATCTTTCCCATATTTCTTGTTTCCCTCGTGTAATATGCCATTCTACAGATCAACGGGACAGTGTCGCCTTATTGTATTTTTCCCATCCCCTTAGAAAATTTCACAAAATCTACAAATATTACCCATTGTTCCTTACGTATACCCCCTTCCACCATATTTTTTGTGGAGTCTATAAAATTCATTTTCTCCTTGGTCAATGGTTAGTTTCAGGAAGATCCCTTTCTATGCTGAGTGTCAGTAACCTGATCCACAGAAAAACCCGTAGCTTGCAGAGCCTCCCATTTCTCATCCCTTTGTTGGATCGACCTACAAAAAATATATGTTGTAGTTCTATGAGTGCTATTTCCAACGGTATCAGCCACGCCTCGATCGGCATCCAGATCTGAGCACCATAATTCTTGCAGCCGAGAGATACAGATCTGTTCCTTGTGCAGGTGTGAAATTACAATCCGGGAATAATTCGTGCAAAATTATCAAAAGTCAACTTCTGGAACTGCCACTTTAGGGAGTCGATCACGGACATCCCGCCATCGTCCCAGCCAAGCGGCGCCTTCAGAAGACCTCAGGAGGGCGACGTTCCTTTGGAATCCATGCCTTACTGTCTAGCAAGTCAGAACCAAGTCGGCGCAGGACCGAGTCAGACCAGCAGGCCGAGTTCACCCCGAACGCACCTCCAGATTGCTGCCCGTCAACCCAGGGTCGGTCCTCCTGGGCCCCACTTGTAGCCCTTTACCTTCCTGCGATGAGTGGGCAATAAAATTCATTGTTGTAATTAACTTTTACCATTGTACCGGGAGTTACCGTAACTGGCCAGGGTCGTCCTCCCTACGCCTGTAGCGTGGAGGTATCGTGTTCGCTCTCTTACTCAACTTTACTTTACTCGTATTTATTCGTATATGCCACTGCAAGTGATAGGTTATTAGCCTGTTATATCATTTTTATCACCGCTGCGAGAGAGTGAGCGTAACCCGTCCCGTGACTCAATCCGAGTTAACGCGAAAAGGCCGATACCCGAGACTCTTTGCCGGTTTCTCAACCGCGCACGGTCCCACGTCTTCCCTCGCATAGGGACGATCGTGAGTTAGAGTCCAAGGTCACGTGTCCATCCCGCATCAATTTGGTATCAGAGAGAGTCGAGTCTAGGGTAGTCTTGTTTTAGAAAATAAAAAAAAGAGTCATTTAAGTCGAGTCTAAGTTTAAGTCGGTCCAAGGTTGCATCGCATACCTTTATTCGGTATATAGAAAGGTGTTGTTCGAGCGGTAGGTTACACCTATCGGGAAGGCCGCACACTTGCGAGAGAGGATCTTCGGATCCCGTAACTTTGCCAGGTACCGAATCTTGGTTGTGTCTAGGTTCATAGTCGAGTCGGCATTCCAACTTGCATTGTCATTTAGGGTCGTGTCTAGTCGGTTTGTCTTGTCTCTTGTGTCGGCATGTCCACCTTGTAGTTCCCAAGTGTCCAATGGACTCCAAGTCGCCCAGGCGATATCACTGGTTACATGACACCCATGGGTTGGGCAGCCATCCTCTCCACTTCCGTAGGCCCGAAGCCTCGGACTTTTATGGCTCCAATGACCCGGGTGACTACCTCAAGTGGGAGGCCGCCATAGACAAATATTTTGAATGTTACACCATGTCTGATGCCATGCAAGTCAGTTTTGCCCAAGAGAGTCTTGTCCACAAAGCCGCCTGGAAATTGGAGAGCATTGAGCGCCTAAGAGAGGTTAAGAGGCAAAGGCCTATCGAGTCATGGCATGAGATGAAGGGCGAACTTAGGAAGGTCTACCTACCCGGCCCGGTCATGATGCGGGACGAGACCACGGACACGACAAGCTCGTGACTGCCCCTTAATGAGGGAAGCGTCGGACGTGGGTGGTTGAGAAACCGACAGTGAGCTAGGGTGATCGGCTCTCTCGTGTGCCCGGATCGGGTCACGGGACGATCTCGCACTCTCTCACAGCAGCGGTAATGAATAGATAAAGAGAGCTAGATATCCCTACACATGCTCTCTAGCAGCGGCATAAACAAGCATATATGAAATTAAGCAAAATGCCAAGTGAGGAGCGAGGACGATACCTCCACGCGCTCGGCGTGGGGACGACGGACCCGGCCGAAACTCGTACTCCCGGGATAAATATTACACAATGATGACATCAATGAAATATCACCCACTCCACACAGGGAGGTAAAGGGCTACACAACTGGGCCCGGGAGGACCGAATTCGGGTTGACGGGCGGCTTCTCGCGTTGATTCGGCAACACCCGAACTTGTGACGGTGGGCCCCACGTGCTGTCCGGAGGGGCCGTGTGGGACCCGATGGCACCGCTGTAGTGGGGACACTTAGGGAAGTGCTCCCCGGGCTGGCGGCACGCTGGTTCGCCGGCCGGAGGCCGGGCGGCTCCGATCGGCACCGGTCGGAATAACCGGCCACGGACCTGCCGGTTCTGTTTTCCGGCGCGCGCTCCGGCGAGAAAGGAAGCTGCGATTAGCCCCGATTTCAGAATGCGATGAAACTGGTGCCGTTGGAAAGATGCTTCGAAGGGCTTCAACCCAAGGTAATTACAGAAAAATAATCAAGCCTGTACTTCTAATTGGCGAATTTTGAAGGTTGCTGTTGTATAGTGTCTGAATTCTCATACTAGCAGGGAACTTTCCTGTGGATTTCCTTTGACCGATATGAAGACCTCGGATTCAGACTTCGACTTGTTCATGAAAGTTGTAGGAAATCACGTAAGGAAACCAAGACTATTTTTGGATCTGCATTTGAAGGTGGTGGTGATTTGTTCTGATTTTGGAAGTGGAGGGTGGTCGGATCTGGGATCTGACTGACAACACTATAGCTGAGGAAGAACATGAATTTCTAAAAGTAGATAGAAGGCTGATAAACAATTAATAAAATTTGTGGATGTAGGGGGTGATGGACAGAACTCCCAATAAAATTGGGAGGGTTTGGAGAAATCAAAAAAATGGCCGGAGGTGGGAAACACAGGGCTGCTGTCACTGTAGATAGAGATAAAATAGAACTAGGAATGAAAGATGCATGAAAATGGGAAAATACTAAACGATAGAATTTGGGCGTGAAAATTTAGGTGGAGCTTGGGATACAAGGGAAGAACACACCATAAAATTTGAAGACCATGAAGAGGCCGTGGCGGATAGCAGGAATTTCGGGAAGGGACCTCTGTCCAGTAGGACAAAACACCGAGAACGGTTTCGCGGCGGCTCGAAGGCGGCACGAACGGCGGCGGCGGCGGCACCGGTGATGATCAGAGGTTGAGAGGGGATGATAGAAGATAGAAACACTCTAGAAATGGAGGTTGGAGAAGGAAGAACAGCAGGAGAGAGGAAGGGGGCGCAATATGCTCCAAGCTTCAACACAATTTTCTGATTTTTCATTGATTTTCTCATGAAAATACAAGCTTATATATGCTACCAATTTAATCTAATGTGGACCCTTGGATCAAGGGTTGGGGATTGAAGGGCTGGGATTGCATGCCATAAACACAAAAAAAATATTAAATAATAGGGGAAGGGGGCGGCCTATTGACTATAAGGGGAGTTGAATGGGGTAGGTGGCCAACCTATTAGAATGTGGACCCATTCAAGCACATGTGTCCATATGACCAGCCCACCCTTCTAGATGTCCACCTAGGAAGGTTGACTAGGCCCACAAGGTGACATGGACCAATGGGAAAGGGCTGAGGGCCCCCTTGCTGGTCCTACTGCCTAATTGCATAAAAACCCACACAATCCATGGGAATGACTCCTTGGCTTATAAAGCCTTACATTTACGTACATACTTTCCCAAGGATATAAACACAAACTAAAAGGACATAAATGTAATAAAAAAGGTACAAGCTCGGTGTCGATTCCCATCAACTCTCCCCGGGTGGGAGGAACTCGACCCCGTCGAGTAGGGGTAGGGATGCTCGAGTACTCCGGCGGATCCGTCACCGTGCCAAGTAGCGCGGGTATGCTCCACTCCAAGTGACCGTCACCTGCTCATTCCATATATACTCGATATGCACAAGCTGCTATGGGCTAGAGGTGGACACTCCGGGTGGGGCACTCTCAAAAAGGAAGGGAGCAGCTCAAAGACTCACTAGGAATCACCGCTGAGTCCCTATAAGTGACTGATCCGGGTATGGATGTGTAACCGATCCCAAACTCATCAAGTGAGTCCACTCGCCTCTTACTCATAAAAGAACGACAACGAGCTTACACAAGATGCATGCAGATAAACAAACGACACACAAACCATGCAAACAAACCACACAAAACAAACCACACAAGGAAAACACACCGACTCATATATGACCCTAGACTAAGATGGTGACACAAGCCCACTAGGTGGCGGCATCCTGGGCGGCGGGTGAGCCATCCAACTCTCCCCCCAAGGCATAGTACTCATCGGCTAGTGCGTCATCGGCCTCATAATTGACACACTCAAGATCGGGAGGTGCGGGCTCTCCAACACCTAAGGCTAGGGTGGCGCGAGCGGGACACTCGCTGGCAAAGTGGCCAAATCCATGACAGTGGAAACACTGCACTCTCGACCGACTACTCTCTCCTATAAAAGGGGCCTTACCCTTATCATCCCGTCGGGTAGGGGGTGTAGGCAGCAATGGGGGAGGTGTAGGTGCCTTGGACAATAGTGGAGGGGGGGCCGGTGCCAGAGGACGGGCTATAGGAGCCGGGGGACGGGCAACAGGTGCCGGTGGTTGGGGTGGAAATAGGTCCCGGGGTGGAGGAGGGCGAGGTCGAGGAGCAAAGTGCTCCTGACGGGTGGGCTCCTGAGGTCGAGTCATGGGAGGCCGAGGATGTGGGCCTATAGAGTGACGGGGCTCGGTGCTACGGAGAGGGGTGGGGCACAACCGATGACTAGAGTCAAACTCTCCCTCGAATTGCTCTAACTCGAGAGCAACCTAGTATGCCTCTTCCAACATCTTGGCATTGCGGCGGAAAAGCTCATACTGATAGTGTGGCCGCCAACCACGTCGAAAGCGGGAAACGGGCATGGTACTCTCCTCCGAGACACCACATCGTAGAAAGTACTCATCAAACTCCGCGATGTATTCGGAGACGGACCGGTCTCCCTGGCTAAGACTTTGCCATCTATCAATGAGTCACTGGCGGTATGTAGGAGGAAGGTACTTTTGCCGAAGCTTATGCTTCATCTAGGCCCATGTGTCAATCGGGGGTTCTAGCCGCTGAAGTAGCAGGCTCTCCACATTCTTCCAATAGGTTTGCGCCTGCCCCATGAGTTTCATGGTCGCGAATCGGACCCTTCGGCGCTCTGACATATCATACCATTCAAAATAACGGTCCATGCCGAACTCCCAATCTAGGTAGACTTTTGGATCCAAAGACCCGTAAAAAGAGTGAGGGTCTGCTCGCACGGTCTTAAGGACCCTATCATCATCCTCATCTCGTTGTGGCTGAAAATCACGACGGCGTTGACCATACCCCTCATAGGCATTGTCGGACCCATAGTCCTCGAGACCAAGGTCACGGTGCGGTAGTTCGGGAACCCGAGGAGGGGCGGGTGGAGGAGCCTGTGGTGGCTGGTTTTGGGCCACCGGAGCGGCCTGGACTTGGGCCATGGGAGCGGGTTGGACTTGGGCCACCGTGGGAGGAGGTGCGGGTGGGCTTTGGGCTGCCCTAGGAGGGTCCCCGTGTGACATCCTATCTAACCGCCCAACGAGGTCTTGGACCGACCTGTCGGAGGTCTCCATGCGTCCCTCCATGGCTCTAAGGCGACCATCCATATTATCGGAGAAAGTCTGAAAGTTAGCATCGGATTGGTCCAACCTAGTCATAATGGCCATCACCGCCTCGTGTAGGGAGTGGAAGTCTCCCGAGGTGCCATCTCGTGGGTTAGCCATAGGGGAAGGGCGATGGTATTGGGTACCTCGTCGAGTGGGCATGCAACGACACGGACTAGGAAACACCGACTAATGCAAACGCACACTACAAGATGATGAACCTAGACGTAACCAAAACTCTGCACGTGGCAGAGTTAATCGATCCGAAGATCACTCGCGTAAGTGTGCGGCCTTCCCGATAGGCGTAGCCTAACGTTCGGACAACACCTTTTGATATACCGGGTTATTGGGATGCAATGCAAAAAGACACTTTTTTTTTGTTTGTTTTAAAACAATGATGACCCTAAACACGACTTAGACGTAAATGACTAATGAATGACACTTTTTTTTTTGGACACCCTAGACTCAACTCGCTCTGATACCAAATTGCTGCGGGACGAGACCACGGACACGACAAGCTCGTGACTGCCCCTTAACGAGGGAAGCGTCGGACGTGCGCGGTTGAGAAACCGGCAGTGAGCTACGGTGATCGGCTCTCTCGTGTGCCCGGATCGGGTCACGGGACGGTCTCGCACTCTCTCGCAGCAGCGGTAATGAATAGATAAAGCGAGCTAGATATCCCTACACATGCTCTCTAGCAGCGGCATAAACAAGCATATATGAAATTAAGTAAAATGCCAAGTGAGGAGCGAGGACGATACCTCCACGCGCTCGGCGTGGGGACGACGGACCCGGCCGAAACTCGTACTCCCGGGATAAATATTACACAATGATGACAGCAATGAAATATCACCCACTCCACGCAGGGAGGTAAAGGGCTACACAACTGGGCTCGGGAGGACCGAATTCGGGTTGACAGGCAGCTTCTTGCGTTGATTCGGCAACACCCGAACTTGTGACGGTGGGTCCCACGTGCTGTCCGGAGGGGCCGTGTGGGACCCGATGGCACCGCTGTAGTGGGGACACTTAGGGAAGTGCTCCCCGGGCTGGCGGCACGCTGGTTCACTGGTCGGAGGCCGGGCGGCTCCGATCGGCACCGGTCGAAATAACCGGCCACGGACCTGCCGGTTCTATTTTTCGACGCGTGCTCCGGCGAGAACGGACGCTGCGATCAGCCCCGACGTCGGAATGCTACGGACCTGGCGCCGTTGGAAATATGCTTCGAAGGGCTTCAACCCAAGGTGATTACAGAAAAATAATCAAGCATGTACTTCTGATTGGCGAATTTTGAAGGTTGCTGTTGTACAGTGTCTGAATTCTCAGACTAGCAGGGAACTTTCCTGTGGATTGCCTTTGACCGATATGAAGACCTCGGATTCAGACTTCGACTTGTTCATGAAAGTTGTAGTAAATCAAGTACGAAAACCAGGACTATTTTTGAATTTGGATTTGGAGGTGGTGGTGATTTGTTCTGATTTTGGAAGTTGAGGGTGGTCGGATCTGGGATCTGACTGACAACATTGTAGCTGAGGAAGAACACGAATTTCTAAAAATAGATAGAAGGCTGATAAAATATTAAGAAAATTTGTGGATGTAGGGGGTGATGGACAGAACTCCCAGTAAAATTGGGAGGGTTTGGAAAAATCAAAAAGATGGCCGGAGGTGAGAAACACAGGGCTACTGTCACTGTAGATAGAAACAAAACAGAACTAGGAATGAAAGATGCACGAAAATGGGAAAATACTAAACGATGGAATTTGGACGTGAAATATTAGGTGGAGCTTGGGATACATGGGAAGAACATACCATAACAATTGCAGACCACGAAGAGGCCATGGCTCATAGAAGGAATTTCGGGAAGGGACCTCTGTCCAGTAGGACAGAACACCGAGAACGGTTTCGCGGCGGCTCGAAGGCGGCACGAACGGCGGTGACGGCGGCACCGGTGATGATCAGAGGTTGAGAGGGGATGATAGAAGATAGAAACACTCTAGAAATGGAGGTTGGAGAAGGAAGAACAGTAGGAGAGAGGAAGGGGGCGCAATATGCTCCATGCTTCAACACAATTTTCTGATTTTTCATTGATTTTCTCATGAAAATACAAGCTTATATATGCTACCAATCTAATCTAATGTGGACCCTTGGATCAAGGGTTGGGGATTGAAGGGCTGGGATTGCATGCCACAAACATAAAAAAACATTAAATAATAGGGGAAGGGGGCGGCCTATTGACTATAAGGGGAGTTGAATGGGGTAGGTGGCCAACCTATTAGAATGTTGACCCATTCAAGCACATGTGTCCATATGACCAGCCCACCCTTCTAGATGTCCACCTAGGAAGGTTGACCAGGCCCACAAGGTGACATGGACCAATGGGAAAGGGCTGAGGGCCCCCTTGCTGGTCCTACTGTCTAATTACATAAAAACCCACACAATCCATGGGAATGACTCCTTGGCTTATAAAGCCTTACATTTACGTACATACTTTCCCAAGGATATAAACACAAACTAAAAGGACATAAATGTAATAAAAAAGGTACAGGCTCGGTGTCGATTCCCATCAGGTCACCTCCAACCGACCCCACCCAATCACATCCACCCAAGTGGGCCATAATCGGTGGCAAAGCGTCGCGCATGTAGAAGAGCCTAGGTCCACGACTAAGCCGAGTTCGTATGGGAGATCCATCACATCGCTCCTACTCTAAATCCCACAATTACTGAACTCTTCCAAATCATTTCGGATAGAGTGGATAGGAGGTGTGCTTATATCGAGTCCCTGGTTCCCCCTTGCCTACCTCCTTGACGGGATGGAACCAAGAACGAGCCTAAGGAGGTAACAACCGGTAGTCCCAACCCGGTGCCATCTATGGTGCCATCCCAAGGTCCTCTCCCCATCATGGTGGATCCTCTTCCCCCACCCACGAGAGCCCCATTGCCTACACCCCCTGTCCGTCAGGAGGATAAGGGTAAGGGCCCACTTATCAGGGAGCGTAGTGGGTCACGACAACAATGTTATCGCCGCCAGGGGTTCGGCCACTTTGCCGGACAGTGTCCCACTCGGGCATCACTAGACCTAGGGGGGAAAAGGGTTGGAGAAGCCCCACTCTCCGATCTTTATTCGGAGCCACCTCAGCTTAAGCCACCCGTGTTTCTAACGGGTACGTTTTTATAGCCGAGCCGCTTCTTAGCTGGCTCAAGGATGGCTTGGTCCTACCTCCTTACCCATCCATGGACCCCACCTTTCCATTAGTGCCCGTCAACTCCTACCACACTATGTAGTGCCCCAGAATTTATTTGATAAATTTATGGCATTATTAGCAATTAAATGGACTAATTTGAAGTTATAAATCAATATAAGGCCAAATGGTGTTAATCAATTAACCCAACTCACTTAATTAAAGTCTAAAGGGTTTTTAAACCAGGCCCATTAAGTTGGCCCATATCCTAGAAGGTATTTAAGCCTATTCTCATATTTTTAAGGATAAACATCACTTAATAAGATAAGTTAATGGATAATTATCAAAAGAGTTTTTATTTATTTGAACTCTATCCACGACGAATATAACGGTCTACAGCCCGACCGTCACATACTTATTTATTTGAATTCTAGTGATAACAAAACCTTGAAAGTAATAAAAGTCTTCATGAACAAAGCCTTTTAATACTGATTGAAAAGAAGAAAAGTCTAAAATCCTTCTAAGTGTAATATAGTCGCAAAAACACTCACATAGGCACAATGAATTCAGCTGAGTTTCACTTAGTCGGAGGAATATTCACTTAAGCACTGCAAAATGAAACTAAGTCCACATAGGTGGAGCAACTCAGAACTAAGGTTCATATAGGCGTAAGAGATCACAAGCTAAGTTTAACTTAGTCGCAAGAAACCAAAGCTAAGTTTCACATAGTTGACATAGTCACATATCTTAAAGCTCTATTTAACATAGGCACAGTTTACATAGTCGTAGCTAAATTTAACTTAGGTGTAGTTACTTGAAGCTACATTCACATAACTATTGAATTTAGTCGCAAGAACAAGCTATGTAATATAGTCACAGCTAAGTTTTACTTAGTCGCAGAAATTTAAAGTTAATTCACTTAGTCGTTGAAATCAGGGCCTATCTTTACTTGGTCGCATATCTAAAAGTTATATTTAACTTAGACGTAGAAAACATAGTTGTAGCTAAGTTCACATAGGTGCACCAAGTTCACATAGGCACACCAAGTTCATATAGGTGAACAAAGTTAACATAGACGTACATATATCAAATCTATTGATTATCCTTATCATAGTCGACCTGTTTAGAAAGACATAAGACCGCCTATCTAAAAGATCGCCTATCTACATGAAGCTTTAACATAGTAACACAATAACACCAACTGTCTATTTTTATCTTCGACTATCACTATCTTTAAAAGCTATCGCCTATATTCCTTTGATTATGATAGTTGTAGTTCAACATATATCTAAAATATAACTTAGTTGATGTTGTAAATGAAATTTCACTACTTAATCGACTATGGCAAAATGTCTAGCAACTATCACAATGAAATTCAAATTCAAATGCATTAAATGTAGCTATGCAACCATTTAATGCTACCCATGCAGTACATAAACAAACACGTTATCTTTGTTTTCTTTTCTATGATACACTCTTGTCTGAAGACCTGGAAAGGTCAGTCTTTCTTAGTCTATTTCTAGAAGAAGCGGACAGGAAAGACATTGACGGGAACAATAGTATAGATATGAATCAAAGCTAACAAATAGAAGGGAGTATTTTATGCAGCATTATTTGACTTTATCTTTTTATAGAGTAAATAAATACCTTTTGTAATATGACAATTATAAGAAAAAGAAGTATCATCGGAAAGGTATCTGCTGCGGAAATGGCGTTGTAAGGAAGATCTCTTTATATTCTCCAAGAAATATACAAAGTCAAAGGGACTATCCTAGGAAGGATCTACTGTTATCTTTTCACACAAAAAAAACATCATATTTCTCAAAGACAGAAAAATTTCTCTGACAAACAGCTACACACTCTAGGAAGAATACGAAGCTCTCTCTAACATTTACAAGATTATATCTAATGAATACAAAGATGTGTCTAACAGATACCAATCTGTGTCTAATGAATAACGGAACTAGCGCTCTGAGAGGCCTATATATACTTGTGGTAGCTAAACAAGAAAATTAATTCTTAGAAAATTCTTTGAGCTAAGAGTTGTAGATCACAAGTGCAAAGGTGTGTGTGAACCAAGTGAGAAATCTAGTGAAGCCTTGCCACCACAAGCATATATAGCCAAGAGTTAAGCGAAAAGCAAGCCAGATTCTTCTTGAACCATATCTACTCTGCGTGCTCAAGTGAAGGAGGATCAAACACATTATTCTTCTACTGCATTCTCTTCTGATCCTTCACAAAAATCTTTCACGATTCTCTGAATTTTTCCTTGAAGGCTTTCTCTTTATAGTTTAAGACCGTTGTGCTTTTATTCTTATTTTTCATATTGAACGATCTGTAATTATTATAAACAATCTGCCTACCAAGAGGCAAACTCTATGTAAATCCCACTTGTGAAGTGGTCGTCTTCTCCTTGAGAGGAGAAACTCTTACTCGAGGGCAAGAGGACTAGCAAGATGTTTGTATCCTGTGGCGAGGACCAACATGAGGTCTGTATCCTGTGGTTAAGACCTACAGGAGGTCGGTATCCTGTAGTTTGACTGATACTTGTGAAATTAGTTAGGATTCTAGTTGAGAGAACGTCTGTGGTGTGATTGAACACCTGATCAAAAATAGCTAGGGCTCTTGAGTGTAAGAGTGCCTGTGGTGTGGCTGCACACCTGATAAAAAATAACTAGGGCTCTTGAGTGAAAGAGTGTCTGTGGTGTGACTAAACACCTGAGGAAAAATAGTCGATGTACTATTCCCAGTTGGGGAGATAGTTTAAATCCCAGTGGTTACAGGGTACTAGACGTAGGACTGAGTGAAGATCAACGCCGAGCCAGTATAAAACCTCTATGTCCATTTGTGTGATTGCTATTGTACTTAAATTTCATTCCACATCTATTTAAGCGCTATTTTACTACTAATAATTTTTTATTTATCCATTCACCTCCCTCTGGGTTAAACCATTTACTGGACAACAAGCTCTTTCAAGAGCACTTGAGGCTCAATAAACATTGTCAAAGCCCTACAAGAGCGTATGCGAAGATGACCCCTTCACAAGGTGTTAGGCTGGAAGGAAAGCCAAGCTCCCCGCCAAGTGTCAAGTCGAGAGGAATGTCATTGGGCAAACGACGTGGTGCCGTAAAATTCAACTCAGAGAGAATTGAACGGTAATTTAGTCCCGCATTCGGTGGGGAGGCTTAAAAAGCCAACTCGATCTCCAGTAGGAGACCCAAAGTATTAACTTAACCCCAACACCATTTTCGGGAAAGAGTACTAACTCCCCAAAGTATTAACTCTGCTAATCAGGAATCAAATACTAACTCGTATTTAAGCCCATAAGAAAGTTGAGTTTTAGCTCAGTCCGGGACAGCACCATGGACTAAGAATATCAACTCATTTAGAAACTAATTTATAAGAAAGAGTGATTAACTCGAACGCTGATGAGGGTCTTAACCTAATCAAAGTATCATAGAGCTTTAGCTCAATAGCATAGGAGCTATATGGCCAACATCAAATCATAGAGGGCTTTTAGCCCAATGCTGGGTGTATCAAGCATTAACTCGATAAGGGCTTTGGCCCAATTTTCCGCACATCAAGTCATAGCTCAGATATTGAAGGCCTTAGCCCGATCACTGGAGAAGAAGCTTAGCTCGATGGTCGAATGGCCACTAGCCCCAATGCAGATCGTGAGACTTTTTAGCCTGATTTCGGGCCATGAAAAACCCCTCCTTGATCAACCTTGGCTCAACTTTCTACCTACTCAATAGGTTGATAGCTCGAAGAAGTGATACACGCAAGGACAGACTCCCCTCACCCCGTGCCCGTACTTCACGGCCCTCAGACCCTATCTGCCTAGGGGTCATGATGACATTACTAGCTGGCGGTGAGTCTCACAAATTATCGAGATGAAAGTCAGCTTATCTCCCTGTGTGACAAATTTAATCCTATCCATATGATAGCAAGGCATGATAACTGACAGATAATTAATTGCGTGTCATGACCCGCTGATTTTCCAAATAAACGCAATGATCATGATCATTGACCATCATCAACTATAAGTTAAGCGGTGATCTTCTCGCCCAATTTCCAGGTACGAGAGAAGGAGAATAAGAGGGTGATCACAGCATTCTAGTGTGCAAAGTTTCTAACCTGTTTCTATGCTCAAACTTAAGTATCGATGATTTACTCTTAAGAAAAAGAAATCTGGTCCCTGACCCTTTTTCTTTACATGGTACCAGATTTGTTACCTGAGATGTGATAAGCTTCCGTCAACAAAATCTTTAGATTATGTATCCGTCCAGAGAAGCTATTAGTTTTTCACCTCCACAATAAAAAAATGTTCAAATAAACTAAAATGACTTGACATTGGTCAGTGATTGCTCACGGTCTCAATCTTATTCGCCATTGGATGGTCGACGATGGTATGCCAGACTTTGAAATCGTTTCCACATAATGCATTTTGAGGGTAGTTTTTTGACTGACAAACATAGCGACGGTGATTGAAATGACAAGCTAAAGAAAACGAGGGAAGGAGAATAAAGGAAACACGGGAAGGGTCACCTTCAACACACTTGTTGAGGGCCAATTATAGAAGAGAGATTCTTGACAGCCAGATGTATGAAGTTGTCAGTGGATGATGAGATGAGAAGTAAAATAAAAGGAGGGCGAAGGAGAATATATAGAGGAAACACAGAAGCTCCTTAAATCGGTATTTTTAAAACTGGACCGGAGATCAACTGGTTACAATAGAAAAAATCGGAACCCTCGGTCAGTCCGGTGCAATTTATAACAAAATTATTTTTTTAAAGCCGAGTGAGTCAGCTATAAATTGACTATTTCAGTTTGATCTGGTCCAATTCAAAGTCAGATACTTTTCTCTGTTTTTTTTTTTTGGGGGGGGGGGGGGGAAAGTGTCATGAATCTATATATTTGAACTCAAGACCTATCAATTAATTATGGATTGCATCACATCAATTGTTATAAATTTATATATGTACTTGGTTAAATAAAGTGATCCGGTCTAACACACCAATGTTAAGCAGTCTGAAGTCTTTAATGCACATTTTCCTCCCTTGCGCATTTCCATCTTTAGCACAGTAAGTCATTAACGCATTATTTTGTCAGAATTTCGTGAATAATTGAGATGATTTGTATAGATCCAACGGTGACCATTTCCGACAGATGGGATCATCAAAAATGAAAAAGTAAAAGGATATTTTTTATATCTGCTTCATCATATTTGGTAAAATCACTTCGACAAACATGTGAGATGTTTATCTTAAGTCCTTCGAAGCGGATTTTCTTTCTCATGCAATGTAATGTGCTCTCCTTAGAAGAGGATATCATCTCATCTACATCATCTAACTTGGCAGACAACTTGTCCTTCTCTTTTGCTATTTCCGGCTCGTCCAAGGACTCAGATGGCTTGGGTGGCAATTTAGCGACTTCCAGTCCGAGTGCCCTTATTTTTGCATGTAATGCAACTTCCTCTTGGTTAGTCAAAGATTCCACCTCTCGGAGGAGATCAGGGAATTGATCGCGAGATCATGTCTCCGCGGAGATTCCAATTATCAAAATATCTTTCATGATTATGAGTCTTATTTTATTAGTTTTCTTTTATTTTAGAATTATGAGAAGAAATGTGTTGACAAGGAGAACGAAGGTTGTTGAAAAAAAATGGAAAAAATACACAGCCGATTTATCTTCGTTGTTTCACCTATTTTTAATCGAACTGATTGGAAAATGTACAAAATCTTTCAATCTTGTAAAAATTATTTCAAACCAGTGGAATCTCTTTCTTTTCAATATAATATGTTTCAATCCTGTGCAATTAAGTTTTTGTGAAATATGACTGTTAATCTTTTGAAAGTTAACATTGTCGTGCAGTCTCACGTGTGAATTTATAAATTATTTTAGTCCAGTGTAATATGATGGAGAATGGATGATGGCTCTTTGAGACTTAGACGATGACAGCGTCCAAGTCTCCAAACGCTCAAAAAATTATCATCCCTGTTTCATGTTAGTAGTTAGGCACACCCTAAAAAAGGTGAATAGGTGTGTCGATGAGAGATTTTGACTTATTAAAATTAACTTAGTTACGCGGCAGAAAATAATTGCGAGAACACAAGCAAACCACAAGAAAGACACAAAATTTTAATACTATAGCTTTTCTTCGAATACAATATGTTTCATTCTAATGCAAAGTCTATCATTATAGTATATTATGTTTCAGTTCAATACAATACACTTCATTCCAGTGCAAACACTTTCAATCTAGTGTAACACTTTTCACTCCAATACGTAATGTTTCATTATAGTGTAAATTGTTTAATTCCAGTGTAATACTATGGAGAATGGACAATGGCTCTTTGAGGCTTGGACGATGATAGCGTCAAAGTCTCCAAATGCTCCAAAAATTGCCGTCCATGTTTCCTTGTCCATTTGGGAGATTTTGAAAATTGTCCATTCTCTCTATCGTCCAAGTATCCATGGCTACAAGTTTTCTTCCAATATAATATGTTTAATTCTAGTGCAAAGTCTACCATTACGGTGCACTATACTTCTATCCATGCAATACGCTTCACTCTAGTGCAAACTTTATGACTACAGTGCAAACTCCTTCAGTCCAGTGTAATACATTTTGAGGAGGGAGAAAATCACCAGACCCAACATGACACAATAACGGCAGGCCCGTTGTAGATGCCTAATTTTGAACATCCCGTGGACATCAATTTAGGCACCATATAGGTGATACCATTATTCTCTCGGATTGTGTTGATTTTATGAGCTGTTCAATCCAACACAATGTTTTATTGGGCCCAAAATCGAGAGAAATAAGATGAAGGGCCAATGGGCTAGGTGGCCACGTCGATGGCCACCCAAACCTCCTGGGTGGCTAGATCCCTTGCCGCCTAGGTCGGTAGACTGCCAGCGATGTGGCCGCCTCTATTCTACAGACAACCATCTCTTTGGCCGCCTTTTCGTAACCACCGGTGAACTCCACGTTCCCCGATTCTCCTCCACACAAGGAGCATCCGTTGCGCCACTTCTCCACTCCTCGGAGTCACTGTGCGCCTTGGCACGCACGACTCTACCAGGGGATTGGCAAAAAGGGCGTTCTTGGGGGATTGAGACTAATTTTTGGGAATCAGAGCGGGAACTCTTGGAGAAAGAAAAAAGGGAAGGGAGCTCTCGAGGGGACTGAAAGGGGGCTCTCACGGGAAGACCACTGAAGGGAGACACGGAAGAAGGGAGAGGTAGAGAGAGTTCGGTGATGGAACTTCTCCTCTCATATATGCACTCTCCTGCACACTTTCAGAAGCAGACAGAGGAGAGCTTCTCCCTTATTTGCGGGTGTTAGAGCATCCCACTACCCATGGTCTGCAAGTGGCTGTCCCTATGGTCGCTCTACACTTTGAATGGCCAAAAGTAAGGCCACCTCCCTGGTTTGATCGACTGCCCCTTCTCTCATTTTCCATTTGCTACGTTTATAGTCTAAGTTTGCATCTTAGCATCGCATTATTAGAATTTCTTAGCACCCTATTATAGGTGCCGAAAAATACTCCAACACTACTACAATGCACGGATTAGAAAGGAAGAAATGGGAGTGATCGCAAGAGACTTATACCTGTGCCTGACAGGGATAGAATGGTCACAAATGCCTTTGAAGCAGGGTTGTTGGTCCTGCTTGTCCTCGATCTCGGCTAACCAAGAAAGAGCCGAGGAGCTCGAGTCTGCGAGTCAAACGTGAAGCTCCTACGAATCAACCAATAAACACAAGAAAATAAACCATTAGACTAAGAAGATGTAGTATAAGCTTAGAGAGGAAAAGAAAACATGCAAATGGGGTCAGTCATACTGGGAAGGGGGTTGGGAAGGGGGATGGCTGAGACTTTCGACCATCCACCTTCCCTATATTTTGCGGTGAAAATCTCTTTCAAATAAGGATCTAGGAAAATCTACTATGCATATAATGCACTAAAATGAACTAAAATGCAGCAAGACAGAGAACAAAGGAAGAAAGACGAGGTTGCCCATTGACTAACAAAAGGTGGCCAAATATGTGGCCCTACAAGGGATGCAGGCGGCTATGTCGATGGCCAGCTCCTAGAACTTGGGCCTCTTCCATGGCGGAGCTCTTCGACTTTGAGTTCTTCTTCTAGGATCAACAAGGGGAAGGTCGGTAAGGGTTTCTCTCTTCCTCACAGCTCTCCTCGGGCTCACCAAACTACCAACCCCCCGCTAGATTATTTGGGACGGGTATTGTAAGTGGGGGGGAATTTCCATCTGTGAAAACATTCAAAAATAGAGTTAGATCCGCCTGAAAGGGATTCAGACCAATCCGGAGGTGAGGACGTATGAGACTACACACGCCTCGACCCCCCTAGAGTTGGAATAGATGTGGAAGACGTGCCCAGAGCGGGCGAGATCGTGGAGTTGACAGGCAGCTATCAGGAGGCACCCAGGTCGATGGCCATTTCAAAGGGGACTGGTCAGCCAAGGTTGTGGCCTCTTTGGGTCCTGGGTGGGTACGAGTCTGGCTACCTTGGAAACTGGGCGGCCAGTACCCTGGCCGCCTTGGTCGGCTGGACGGCCAGTACCCAGGTCTGGGACGGTTAGTACCCAGGCCGCCTTTGGATTTGTGTACTCAATGTATAATAATACGCCTTGGGATCTGCATAAGGACAGGAGGAAGCCTACCAAGACTCCCAATCATCCATGAGAAAGTGTCACTTCTATGATGGCTAAACAAGGTCCGCGGGATGTCCAAAATTAGACGTCTACACCTGTTACAGAGGTTTTTAAATTAAACAAAAGGGGAGGTGGGTGGTCAAAAGTCTTGGCCATCCCCCTTCCCACCACCCCTCCAGGTAAACTCACCACCAATTTTTACTAAATCCTCTACTTCTGAACATTTACTACATAATCTTAGTGCTAATCGATGTTTTCTTTTTTATCCTATTTTGGCTACTGTGTTTCAGGATTTCAGTGCAATGAACCATCGGGCTCTTCATCCTTGGCCTGCCAAGAATGGAGAAGCGGGACCCCCATAAGCTTTCGACTTGGGGCATAACACGTGATCATCCTCCTATGAGAATCAGGTAAACTTCTTTAGCAATCACCCTAAATTCAATTTGCACCATAGAGTTAGAGTTTGGTTAGTGGCTGTGGGCTAGTCCCTAGCTATTGTCCCGTCACGTACATTTTACCATCGCGGGGGGAGGAAATTCCCAGGCCGAACTCCGACACCAACAACCCCTCTGGCGATCAAAGTGGGACCCACTACAACCCATGGTAAGTTTGTTGCATTTGAAATCCAAAGAATACAGAGCATAACTTAGTGTAGCTTAGATTCTTTTTGTCTCTATTTTTCCGTTGCAATCTTAGACAGAAGAGGGCAAAACAGTTGCCCGCCTCCCCCCTGTAAGCAGCCAAGTCACTTCCCACCTAGCTCACTAAAAATGGCCAGGACTCTGGCCGCCTTCCATTGCAGACGGCCAGGACTCTGGTCGCCTTCTATTTAGATTCTATTTTTTCTATTCTATTTGTGTTGTTTTGCTTTCCATTTGATGCAATAATGCAGGTCTGAGCTCGCGGTTGGGTCTAGGAAGAGCCGAAATCATACTTTGTTAGGAACACCCTCATGTTGGAATAGGACTCTCCACCCGAGGATTCCCACTCGGCTGCAACTAGCCCTTCCATTCGGGAACCTTCATAAGTCCTCACGAATCGTGGATTCCCACACGGTCGCCATGTAGGTTGTACCACTAAAGTCCCAATAGAAAATTCCTTGGGTTGTGTTCTTCACCCTTAGATTATCTGCAGCTTATCTTGAGTGAACCATTCAAAGAACTCATTTAAAATCACATGATGAACAAAGTCTAAAACATATTAGGGCGTTGCTGTGATTACTTGCTTGCTGTTAGAAACTATATCCTCCCATAATTGGGTTGTTAATTTCCATTTCAAACCTTAATTGGGTAGGACTTGCCTTAATGGAATGTGCTTTTGCAAATCCCTGCTACAAAGAGGAATCTTTTCCTCAACTTAGTCCTCATGTGCAAATGAACCCACTATTTGAGATAGAGGACATCCACCCTAGTGCCTTTATTGGCATGTTCTCAGCTTTCCCTAATGAAGCCACCAATTTGGACACTACCTCCTCTCACAGTGATCGAAGAAGAGTAGGTTAGTCTAAAACTCCCACTCTTTCTCTTCGCGAGGACCAAAAATTGATCAACGTCCTATCACGATACAATCCAGAAGATTTGATCGCCTTGATATCTCGAGGGACAATTCCAACCAACTCTCGATTCACTCCTCCAAGGGTCCAAACCCCATTCCAAGGGTCTTCCAGCAAGCCCATGCATGATGTTCCACTTTAATAAAGCTACCCCTTCATTCCTCAAGGGTGGCTTTGGTATGAAGTTAGGTTAAAGATGGGCTAAGTCAACCCGATTAAAGTAACCCGGAATTAACCCATTTTTGATTTGGTAGGAGGGTAGTTAATCTGGGAGTAAAGACGTGGACTAACCTAATTTTAATCTAGTATGATTTGGTAAATAGTAGGTTAACCTAGTAATAATGAGAGAGAGAAATAGCATTTATTATGAGAGAGAGAGACACATTTAATTGAGCATTTATTGAGGTAGGAGGTTAACTCATCTTAACCCACCCTTGGGTGTGGGTTTCAAAACCCAGGAATATCCCTGGGTTAGCCCTTAACCTAACCCGACTAACACTAACTCCTTACCAAAGCACAAAAAAACTTATTCTGGAGTTAACTTAGAGCTAACCCCGGGATAAACCAATACCAAAGAGAGGCCAAGGGGTCAATCATTCCCAAATCCCCCAGCTGCAAGCACACCTCCAAAGGGGGCGGATCTCATCTCCAAGCAGGAGATTCAAAACTACATTCGGCAAGTAGTCACCGAAGCCTCACACCCACATTCACTAGCTCAATACTGCAAACTCCCGATTACATACTTTCCGTCAGAGTTCAAAGCCCCTAAGTACCAGAAGTACGATGGCACCACTAGCCCGCATCATCACCTTTCAGGATTTCTTATGGACTCTCGTCAATGGTTATAGGATCTGGTTCTGTTGGTTCACCTCTTTCAAAAATCCCTCGAGGGTGAGGCCCTCCGTTGGTTCTCTTCTCTCCCCACTATTGATCTCATAAACTTTGACATCATCTCCTGTTGATAGTTTTCTTATGAGTGTGATGGTGTGAATGTGTGGTGAGTGATGTGAATATGTGAAATATGTGTGAACAAGTGGTGCACTAGCTCAAGCAATCAACATGAGATTAAAGCATATGGGCATGTCATCTTAAATATCACAAAAATAAAATAAAGGAGAAATAAAAACACACGTCGGGGCGTGGAGCAAAGGAATAAACAAGTAAATGGGCAAGATGATGAACAATGCCCAAATAAGGAGTAATGTGATCGCCACCAAGGTAAATAACATAGTAAGACCGTAATATGTACCTTGGAAGGAGCCGAGTGGAGTCACCCGCCTGTGGGAGAGAGAAAATTGGGTGCTGCGAAAGGAAAACGGGCTTCCAGACGACCGCAAATATAGCGCAAACGGTCCTACGATAGATCGCCTGAGGTCTGCAAACGGTCTTCCAAATGACCGCAAGGGCACCCAGAACAGCAACGTGGAACTTTAGATCTCCACCCCTCCTGGCCAGCCAGAAGAGATGGGCCTCGTGCAATGAGTCCTGTAAACCTACAAAACAACGTAGACATAAAGAAAAATGACCAAATAAGACCTTGGACTAGTGTAGTATCTATAATGCAATTAAGCTAAAGTGCATAAAAAGAAGGGTGAATACCTGGGGGTTGGTGATTTTTTAACCCCTGTGGGGCGTGGAAAAAGATAGGAGGATGTTTTAAAAACGTGGTGTGAGTGTAGAGAACGTGGAAAAGGGGGAGGAATATGCTATGATGATGCAAAGAGAAGGAGAAAACTAAGAAAGAAAAGACTCAAAATAAACCAATGGAACTTAATACTCCCTGAACCATAAGTCTTATGGACGTAGAAATGACTTCTCCCTGGTTGGTACTTGCTTCAGAACGCAGCAGCACTTCGTGGCAAGCTCCAGAAATCTCCCCCCTTCAAGCCATGAAGTTAAGGGTTCTATTTATAGACCCCCAAACCCTAGGTTCGAGTTGGAGAGATAATGACATGAAAATAGGCCTGAAACTAGATAAATCTCGAAGATAATACTCCCAAGAGTCCATACAAACAAACAGAAGGTTCTGAGAGCTTCTATCTAGAGAGAAATCAAGAGATTAAGGACTCTAGCTTGACCACGGTGAAGCAGAGGAAGAACAGACAGAGCAGGACTCTCTGTCTCCCCAAATGGTCTTACGATAGACCGCAAGGCTCAAGAAACGGTCAGACTATGGACCGCTAAGCTCAGTCGTCCAGAAAAGATAAGACCAAAGAAACCCAACAGGACTCTCTGCCTCCTAGCGGTCTATCCAAGGACCGCCAACGTCCACCATACGGTCATGCGATAGACCGCTAGGCTAAAGGACGTGGTGAAAGAGATAAAGACTAATAAATCTCCAAGTGGATCCACACTAAATTCCTCATTAACCCTTATCTAGGCCCAATAAGCTTAAATGTCGAGAAATCAGAGAAGCTAGGCCCAACCAGGGAGAATAACCCATAAAATAAGCCCAAAAAGTGACCAAAAATGACCCAATAAGCGGTGAATAACTCGGGACATCATAAAAATAGATAAGGAGATGACCCAACTCACTGGTCATAAAACGGATGTCAACAGATGCCCCTCGTTAACGTCCTCTTTGCAGGGGAACGAGCGGAGGCAAAGCGAAAGTGACATGGAACATGGAGGTGAAGCGAAAACAAAGCGGAGTGGACTGAAAAGCGGGCGTTAAGGTAAACCGACACCCGTCCTCAACCAACGAGCGATAGGAATCTTCCAGAAAACTTCGAACCAATCATAAGGAACGGCCAAACCAAATGACGCATGCCTGGAGGAACTAACAACTAAAGGAGAATAAAAACACGACCAACCTCCTCACTGGAACGCACAGTTGACAGGCGGTCGGAGCAAATGGAAAAGTAAAGAGACGAGCAACTAAACTCCAGATAGGAATCCTCAGCTAACCAAACTGAGCAAATAGACCGAAGGAAACCATCTAACTCAGAGTGGAATGATTCTCCTTACTCAAGACCATGGATACATTGTTAGCCACCGTTACTGAGACACTTTAGACAAATGAGGGCATACGAATGCTTAAAGATGCGCATGATGCATGCTGGGCTAAAATAAAAGAAATAATCAAAACAAATACAAAGAAAGAATAAAAATAGGAAGATACTCGAGAATAGTATTGCTAGACCAGACAAATCAGGGTCAAGACACTATCTGCAACCACGGTGTGCAAGATAGAACTATCATCCCCCAACTCTTCAAACCTAATGGCTTATCCAACGATTAAACATGTGCACCTAGATCATCATCGTTTTTGTTAAAAGGGGAACATCAGAACCCAGAACACATGAATGACCAACCGGTTCTCGAGGTAATATATTCTAGATACTATATAGTAATGCATTAAGGGACCATGATCGGGATACTTACCTGACTTACCTGCCTGGCGAGATGTGATGGCATGTGATATGATGGGATGAGGTGTTCATGCTTTTGACAATAAGAGGGGTTAGCCATCAATAATTCTATCCATATAAAACAAGGCATAAATAAGATATGAACCATACCAAAATAGAGCCAAGAATAAAGTATCATAAATCACCATCATGCAGACACAAACGGTCTAGATAAGGATCACAAGGAGATTCCTAACAGTCTAGTGATAGATCGCATAGGCGAGGGTGGTTCACATTCTTCGATGAGGGTGACTCAAATGGAAAACGGTATGCATGAAGACCGCAAAGAGGGCATAAATGGTCTAGCGATAGACCGCATAGCTCTGAGCGAATTCAAAAAAAAATTAGAACGATCATTCACTCTCCCATTCATCAATCCATTTCACCAAACACCCAACAAACCCACTCCGGCCACCGAGCACCGACGACCACCGCAAATCTCACACCAACCCATCCCCTAAAATGATGAAGAGGAAGGCCATTCGGCACTTTCGGCGGTGTTTGGAAGAGGAGGAACCGTCCATGGTGGCGGCGGACCAACCATCGGTGGAGGAAACTCCAGCAGATCAACCGGCGATGAAGGAAGAAGTTCCCACGGTGGAGGAAGGACCTGGAGAGGCCACTGGCGATGAAGAGGAGGCCCACACGGCAGAAGAGACACCGACGGCGGTGACCGGGCGACGGTCGTCGGAGGTAGGTCGAAACCCCCCAAAAACCACATTTTTAATTTTTGAAGATCATGCATGTGTGGGGAATGGAATGGAAATGGGTCTGGGGACCCATAAATCATGATGTAGAGGCCTTTAGGCCATTTCCAAACCCTGGGGAAACGAGGCAAACATAGCTCGTTTGCTGGGTGCCTAGCGGTCCTTCCAGCGACTGCTAGGGAACCAAGCGGTCTAGGGGCGACCGTTTGGGAGGAAAAAACGGTCCAAGGACGACCGTTTGGGAAGCAGGATGATTTTTCTGTGTGTTTTTGTTTAAAATGCAATGCAATGTATGAATTAAAAACTACATGAATGACTGACCTTGATCGTTTAAATGGATGCAGGGGAAGAGACGGACCCGGATCTCCTGGCTGCAGGTCGAGCAGTATATCTGACACTGCCGGACTACCAGGGACAGAGACTAGCAGTGATGGGCTTTGGCGAGCTGCTGAGCATTGAAGTGATGAGGATTGACACTACGCTGCTATATGCTCTGCACGAGAGATGGGATCTGATCAGCCGGGTATTTCTGTTCTCGTGGGGACATATGATCCCGATGCTCGAGGATGTAGCGAGGATCATGGGACTGAGAGTGCACGGAGCACCGGTGACAGGATGGACTTATGCTGACTACCGAGAGCTGGCGCAGGAGCTACTCGGGCTAGAGTTGCTGAGACCGGGGTGCCACTTGTCGATGCTGGGACGGGCGACCCTGCAAGAGATCCTAGGGCTGAGGGGAGTGGCGATAGCCGTAGGAGAGCTACCGGAGGAGCATCTTGGGAGATTGACGGACAGAGCCCGAGAGAGAGTGGCCGTGGGACCGGGACCAGAGGGAGACATCACCCTTCGTCGCTTCCTATTGCTGCTGTTCGAGAAGCTACTGTTTGCGACGAGGGCGGACGGAGTAAGCTGTAGTCTCCTCCCACTGCTGCAGGACCTGGACAGAGTCGGCAGGTACACCTAGGGCACTACAGTGCTGGCATTCCAGTTCGACTCGCTCAGCACCACCGACCGGCAGATGATGTTGGGCGGCATCTCACCTTTGCTTCAGGTAAGAATGCTTGACTCTAAATGATTATGATTATGCTTATGCTTATGATTATGATTATGCTGACATTTGACTAATGCAGGTATGGAGCTACCTGTACCTCCTCGGCCTGGGGTGGGGAAGGGAGGTACAGTCGGATCGGGTACCCATCGCGATGCGATGGACGGCAGTTCGAGACACAGGGTCGCTGCGGCGCCTAGCGCGGGCGATCCAGGACGACATGGACATGTTCCCCTATGCATCAATAAACTTCTAGACTTAATCTTCTAAATGCACTTAAATGCTTTTATAAATGCTAAAATTGATTTAAATGCATGGCCTTTCAGGTGCCCTGGACACCGTACCGTGACGAGGGTCACGAGGGACAGCCCTAATTGGAGGCGGCCCAGGTGTACGTGGGACGAGAGGTGTGGCTACACTGTATGAACATCATCGAGCCACTCCACCATCGCCTGATCATGAGGACCAGGGGTGTTCACCAGCCGGACGTGGAGTTCCCGGTGCAGGACGACGAGCGCGTTGGGCGGTCCTCGAAGGGCTTGAGCGGGGAGATCGACCAGGTGTGGGACTGGACCAGGAGAGGCAGGGTGGTACAAGCCTGAGCTAGCAACGATGAGGCCTACCAGAAGGCCTACGCTAGGAGATACGGAGACCAGGTTTTTTGCGGCACCCGACGACCGGTACGCTTTCTAAACCCAAACTCCTAAATTACTCTAAATGCATTGACACCTATAATGATGTATTGATTATCTGATTTTCTATATGCAGATAGACCCCCAGGGCCGGATAGCAGAGCTCCAGAGACTCCTTCATTCCACCGTTCAGCAGAGGGACGAGCTCCAGTGCTCCTTGGACCTCTTGGTAAGTTCTGATCCTTAAACTTAAATGCTAATGCTTATGCACGATTGACTAACTGATACCTCTAAATGTAGCGAGCCGAGGGAGCAGGACGGCAGGGACATGACGCTCCATCCTCATCTTCCCAGCCAGCGGGCCGAGCAGAGTAGGACGCCGACTTCGTTCGGGCAGTTGCTCGAGCCGAGGAGGCTGAGGCCACTCTCACGGAGAGGGTAAGCAACTGATCGACTTCTCTTTAATGCTTTATGAAAATGCACTTTGACTAACATGATGAATGCTCATGCAGACGAGGGAGCTGACTGCAGCACTGGGTGAGGTAGAGCGCGCCCGAGCTGAGGCGGAGCGTCTCCGGGCAGAGGCGGCTGAGGAAGCCCATCTCCGGGCAGAGGTGGAGTGACTGAGCGCGGGAGTGGCAGATTTGGAGCGCTATCGGACCGAGGCAAGGGAGGCTCGGTGCCAGGCGTACGATCTGAGGATCGAGCTATGGGCCGTGGAACGGACGGTCCAGATAATGGGCCGAGGACCTACAGCCAGTGCGTCGCAGAGCGGCGCATGGAGCATCGCTTTCCTGGACTTCCTCACTAGTTCCTCCGGCCTTCGGAGGAATGAGGAGGCAGAGAGGAGACGATGACAGCGAGAGGAGGGGAGTACCTCCATGGCACCGCTGGAGAAGAGGCAGGAGTGCACCGGGGACAGCGGGGGTCCAGGAGAGGGACCCGCTGGGGCGTGACTTGTACTTTTCTTTTTCTTTTTGGACACATGTACATGACTCTATGTTTAGTGAAATACATGAATTTTTTTTCCTTTTTAGTAAGTGTAAAAAGTGTGGATGTGCATGCGGACTCACTAACAACGACCTTTAGGACTGACAGAGGGAGCAGGAGAGCGAGTGGAGAGAGAGGGAGAGAATTGATGATTAAAAATAATCAAAATAGGAAAAGACAGGGGAAAACGGTCTTCTGGAAGACCGTCATGAAGAAAAAAATGGTCGAGGCAGGACCGTTAGGTGAGCGGAAGAGAAGGCGGTGAAGGAAGGGAAGAAATGGTCGTCAGTCGACCATTTGAGGGTGCCTAGCGGTCGTCCGATAGACCGCAAAGGAAAGAAGACAGTTCAATCCGAGCGGGACTCTCCGTGAGAGTCCGAACCCGGGGCTAGAAGCACCTAATCCATGTCAAGACTTATCCTAACTTAAATTGAAGCTAACTAGTCTCAATCCTAATGCATTAGGACAAGCATTAGAGCCCTATAACTAGGAATACACCGAGAATTCACAGCTCTCAGAAATCTCTACTTTAAACCTTGAAATCTCCCTCAAAATCACCTAAAATCACCATGAAGAGGATCTTTGAAGCTAGCACCACAGGAGAGGTGGTCTATACCGGGCCAAAGCTGGCTAGAAGAGAGCATGGGGAGCTACAGCGGTTAACTTTCATCCCTAAGTACTTGAGCACAAGCCCTTCAAGAGACGTAAGTTCAAATCAATTCCAATGATTCATGAATTTGCTTAAACTTCTACTCATGGCATTTCTTCCCTTCTTCTTCTCTTCTTTTCTTTTCTTTCTTCTAGCTCCTTCCTGGCCCAAGATGCTTTTCTAGCTTGAAGTGGGTGGCTCCCATGATAAAAGAACTCCCTTTAGAGGTTACCTCAATCCTAAGGGCATGGCACCTTCACCCTTTATTAGTTCTAGCCAAGAATTTCCAAAAAAATTCCTATGATTTGCCTAGTATTTCAGCCCTAGTGGAATTATGGCACCCTCAAACACACAGTTTCATGTTCCCAACCTTTGAAGCCACTGTCCTTATAGAAGAGGTAGAGACCTACCTAGCCCTCCCTAAGACTAAGGTAGGGGATGAAAACTCGGTGTGTCACACGGTTGAACCTATAGACCCATCACTCATCTTGGGGGACTTACTACCCAATCCAAAAGATGTGAAAACCATGATTAGCCCTTGCCATATCCAATTGATACCCTTGGCCCAATGGATCATTTCTCATTGTAAAATAAGTGTGAGAAATATGAAGCCATAGAAAAAACCGTCTCCATTTGCTTGTGCAGGGTTTTGCTCTTTTCTACCACCGACCACCTCTTAGATATCCAAAATCTCAGCATTATTAGTGGGTTGTGGTGGGGTTTATTTATCTCCCAAGCCATCCTTTCTTACCTCTATGAAGGCCTTAGTTTAGCTTCACTAGGGGGCCCCCTGTTTGGGTCAATGATCATCCTCGAATGTTGGATGGGAATTAGACTCAAATTTCTACCCAAGGAGGATTTGCCTTCAACTAGCCGCATATTTGGGAGCCACCCACTCTACTTCATAGGAGGTGCATTTGGATTCTCTTCACAGGTTGAATGACGGACCATGGACAAGAAGACCAGGGACGATTGGCGCCTTTTCCTCAACATTTTTTCAATTGACAAGTTCATGATGCAACCTCGGGCTCTTCAAGGCATCACCCTCAGATTACCTCGGCGACTGGGCCAAGACCTGCAGCTAGTGGGGGACACTACCTTGGCAATCTACAACCCGCACCGGTGCTACCTACAAGTTGGGCTTCCTCCCACTACGGTTCAAGCATTATCTCACTACCCTCCCCTTCAAGCTAGGAAGATCAGGACCGAGGAGGGCGAACGGGTAGTTCGGAACGCTCTGACCATGTGGGAGATCAGCTGAGTTAGTACCTTGCCAATTGAAGTGATAGAGAAAGGGGAAGAGTATCAAGCTTATGTGAAGGAGTTGTGCAAGATCTGACCTCATGTGAATAGGAAATTGAATGTAATTTGAAATTCCTTTGAATTTTATTGAAAGAATGATGTTGTCATGAACTTTGAATGAATAAAAGAAAAGATTGTGTTGAAAGATGTGCCATGAAATCATACCCATAGCTTCATAAATCAAGAAGGACAGAGTTCTCTGTTTGAAAAACGGTCCAGCAAAGGACCGCTAGACGAGCCTAACGGTCTAGTGATAGACCGCAAGGGACAGGCCCATGAAAACTCTAAGTTTTCTGACTCTCGGGTGAAGCATGCGGTCGCCTATTAGACCGCCAGAAGGACGCTAACGGTCTAGAGATAGACCGCCAAGGTGAAGGGACAGACAAACCTGAGAGTTTTGATTCTCGGGTGAGAAAACGGTCACAGAGTGACCGTTAGGGGACTTCTGGCGGTCCATCTAAAGACCGCAAGGGACAAACATGCAATGCTTCGAATTCTGGAAACGGAGCTTGTGTCTGCACACACTTAAAATAAGAAACAAGTTAGATCCGTTCTTAGACTCAACCCCTTGCCTGCAGCAAGTTAGAGAATGACCAATTCTTGATATTTGGTCAAGGGGTGGAGCCTTATTAAATAGGCAAAATAGAATGAAAATGTATTGATGCAATGCATGCTATGCGAGAATGATGGTATTTTTGATTTTCTGATGTTTTTAGATTTTCAGATATCTAATTTTTTTGGTTTTTTTTAATATTTGATCTGATTTTTTTTGGATTTTGAAATATCTAATTTTTTTAGTTTTTTGAAATATCTGATTTTTTTGGTTTGTTGAAAGTTAATTAATTCCGTCCCAGCAACAAGAGCCCTACCTGTCACACTAAGAATCTTCTGAGCTTAGCGTGCTTTTAAGGTGACAAACCCTGGCCAGGGCCAATCCGTATAACAGTGCTTCTACTGAGGTCATACCCAGGGTACGATTTAGTCCTAAAAAGGGAAAATGAATTTGGGAGGTGAGCTTAGTCCAGGTATAGAGATTTTTAGGTCTTGAGTTCCTCTCATCGATAACTCTTTCAGAGATTTAGTCTGTTGCGCCGGGGCTTTGTGTCCGTCATCGAACCTTCATCCACCCTAGGAACGCGTACGTCCGGGCTCATGATGTCCCGCGGAGAAACTGTACTGCCACTCTTGCCATGCCTAGTTTTGTACTTTTGGAGCTTTCTGGATTTCAAGCTTTGAGTTTTTGAGATTAACTTTTCGCTTTGCTTTTTGCTTCTTTTATTTTCTTTTCTTTCTTTATTTTTTTGTTTGGTGTTAATGTGGCCTTTTCTTCTTGTGGAATGAGGTCATAACGGACTGCCTCTATTTGAGACTTCCTCTCATCAGGGTGTCTACATCAGTCATCACCTCCTCATTTGCCTCTTGCCCCTAGATTTAGCCGAAGAGAGAAACGGACAGGAACTTTCACTTTCCTCAAGCATGGCCAAGAAAGAAACGGTGTTTACGTAAAATTGGGAAACCCGACCAGGGATGTCGTGAAGTGTGTGATTTGCCAAAATCGGAATCTTCCTTCATGGTCAAGGAAAGGACACCTCGCTACCAGGCCTTCATTAGCCTGACTCTAAGGGAAAAAGCGTTTAAGATACAACACATTCTAGGCGTGAGACAGCTCTTCACCTTCTGCGTTGACCAAGCGATTTGCATTCCCTGGATAAGCCTCTTTAACGACAAACGGCCCTTTCCAGTTAGGTTGCAATTTGGACCAAGGACCTTCGGACATAATGAATTTGCGTTTCAAAACCATATCATTTATCTGAAATTTACGCTCGATTATCTTCTTTTGAAAATAACGCGAAACTCTCTTTTGATACACGGACACATGATCGACCGCATTCATCCTCTTCTCCTCCAAGAGTTCAAACTGGACGAGCAACGCCTCTCGACCTTCATCGAGATTTAGTTCCTTATCGAGCTTTACCCTTAGGAAAGGGATTAAGATCTCATATGGGAGCACCGCCTCCATCCCGTAAGTGAGAGCATAGGGGGTTTGCCCCGTAGGAGTACGGACGGAGGTGCGGTAAGCCCATAGAGCTTCCACTAATTGTTCAGGCCAATCAAAAAATTTGTGAGATTTACATGTTTTCTTTATGACTTTAAGAAGGGTCTTATTGGTAGCTTCAGCTTGACCGTTACCTTGAGGATAATATGGAGATGAATGATGCAATGAAATATTGAACTTCTTACAAAGGTCTTGGAGCTCTTGAGAGATGAACTGGGGTCCATTGTCCGTGACGATGCTGCTTGGCACTCCGAACCGCGAGATGATATTCTTCATGATGAAGCGGCACATCGTGGTAGCTTTGATCTCTGCGTACGCTTCCGCTTCGGCCCATTTGATGAAGTACTCAGTGGCGGTAAGGATAAAAGATTTCTACTTGGTCTGAGAGTTGGGATCACCGAGCGGGCCAACAATGTCGAAAGCCCATGTAGCAACCCTGGTAAATTAAAGGACTAGAAAGTTCAAATAAATAAAATATATATATATATATGATAAAACGAGGCCTGGACCTTGTACATAACCCTCTTACATTCTGAAAAGTCTTACGAAATGGACCCATAGACTTTACCATTATATTATAATACATTTAAGAATAACATGTTATTTTAAGTAGCCATTAGATGCACAAAATAATTTTAATTGAATTAAGAATCATTAAATCTGGAAGAAAATATCAATTTATATTTTATTACTAATTTAGAAAATTTAATATCCCACATTTACTATATTATAACCTTATTAGAAGGGAGAAGTATATATATATATGATTTAAATACATTAAAGATATTTAAAAGGGTAAAAGAATGGGCATATATACAATATCGGTCCTTTAGAGGTTAAGGAGAAATTGCCAAACGCAATTGATGTCTCTTATTGCAGCCGTTATTTTAAAAACAGACGACATAGGATATGTCGTTAATTATTATAAATAACATAAGAAAGGACATATAAATAAAGATTTTTAGGTTATAACCACGATTTTGCTTCCTTCAGGGGTGTGAGGCAATAACAACATGTAAAAGATGGCATGGTCGTGGGCGTCAATTTCATAAGAGATGACTTTGAATAAGTCGTCAATTCAAATTAATGAATAGTGCCATTTTTTCGACTAAAGAATTTTGGAAAAATAATTATATGGAAAAATAAAGAAAAAATGGAAAATTAATACTCTTAAAATTTCTCACCTAGATCACATCCAGAAAAAAAGATAAAAATCCAGAAAGAATTAAAGGGAAAGAATTGAAGACTTCATGTGTGGGCGTCAATTTAAAAATAACGCCTCAACCTGAGGTGTCAATTTCAAACTTTCCGTTTGTGTTATGTTCGAACGAGGATATGATCTGGGGTAAGTTTTAAGATTTTGCTACATGTATAATCAAGTTTAGTAAGGACTCTATCAAGGAAATTTTAGTTCTAATCGAATTCTAACCTTATTGGGCTCCAGAACCCTATAAATACCCCTCCGTCGAAGCCAAACCTGTTGGCTTTCTTCTTCTTCTTATGATACAGTTGCAGGCTGCCGTGCTCTTTGGAAGCTATCACCTTCTGCTACTATCATTATAGTGTGGAGTAGAAGCTTTGCTTCTACTATCGTCTTCCACGGACAAGAGCTACAGTTGTGTTCCTACGTATAGGAAGTAAGAGCCGTTGCTCTTATACAAGTTCTTCATATCAACACCCTGCGTCCGTTTCTTCCTCCTGCGTGAGGAAGACTTGTTCCTCTTTTGCTGGTGACTGCAACGAGAAGAGGGGGGGGGAGCGTCTTCCTCTTCTTCATTCTGTTAAAAGACGAGAAGAAGGGAAGCCACTATATTCATCATCTTCTTCCTCCTGCGATTGCTCTGGTTGAAACAGAGTATCGGTTGTGATCAGTCTTCATATATATTCTTCATGTTCCATCATCCAGATCATCACCACGGTAAGTTTTCTCAAGATTTAGCAAAAATTCAATATTTAACAAGTTAATGCATGCATATAGGTTTGCAAATGAATTCAGTAGTTATAGATTTCGTTTCCAGAATGAAGTTTGTTCGTTTACTGCATAAATGGAATTGACGACCCATATCAGGGCGTCATTTTAAACTAACGACCAAGTAACGGTCGTCAATTTTCTAGTTATTTAATAAATACACCATGTTCAAAATTTAATAACTGTGAACCTATATATGTAAACTAATGCATGATCATGTCCATAAATTACTGATATTTTTCTCTACCTGTACATGTCATTTGTTTCTTGATCAGACCAACTTCATGAACCTTGTGCCTGTGATTGTACCGGTCCGGTGCAAATCACAAGACAAAGAATTAGCGACCCAGATCAGGTCGTCATTTAAATGGACGCCCGCAACCATGGGCTCGACTTAGTGACAAGCCTTGAAATTTTGATATTAATTAACCTTCCTGGATATTGGAATTGACGACGTGAACCCTGCCTTGTTTTTGATGTATGACGCCCCTTACTAGGGCGCGTTTTAATAAATTGAAGACTTTAGATAAGTCGCCATTTACCTGAACGACTGAAATTTAGAAATTTTTAGCAACAAAAATATGGATTAAACGAATGAATGAAGAGTCGTCAATTACTGAAATGACGACCCAAACAAAGGCGTCAATTATAAAAATAAAGACTCAGTACCAGACGTCAATTTTCTAACATTCATGTTTTCGTGATTTTTCTGTAATCCATGGCAGTGGGTTATATATATATAGGCACTATATTCCATTCCGTGAATATAGTCCCATGTTTCACGATGTTTTATCGGTTACACACTATTTCTCGGTGATAGATGAACTCTCCATGGGACATTCCGTTCCTTTGGACCGGTGACTTTATCATAGAGACCTTCGTAAGCCTCCGCTAGCCTTGGATTCCCTCAAGACAGCCGAGCTGGTTGTACCATTAAAACCCATGACACTATTTAATCGCCATGTCACTCTAAAGAAACATGGTGTACCGACCCTCACGACATGCTATTTGTATGTCATGAGAATATTCTTGAAATAATGGGATGGGTAATCCATACCATTCATATCCTTTAAGAATAGTGTGCCGTACTTGTGTACACTAATTCTATCTACCTTATAATGTACAAGAACGAGCGACCATGTTCATATGGGCGCTTATTCCTATCGTCATGGCACCCGAGTTAGGGAGCCGATTCCACCTAGTTTTATCGTTAATTATGATTATACCGTTATTATCATCATTATACCACATGTTCAAATCCTTGAAATGCTATTCCCCAAAAATCTACCTTAAAAGTTCGTACAAGCTTATTCCTTGAAATTCCACATTGGCTATAACTATAGTGGATGTCGAAAAATACATGATCAATGCCTGCGCATATAGGGCCCGATCAGGTCCTGGGAGGAGCACCCGAAAGTACTAGTGCCCATGGGAGTTGTAATGATCACGGTATGGCATTGTACCGAAGTGCATGACTAGCTTGATTAGACATTCCACAATCTCGTACTCGACTTGACATGACATGACTTACATGACCCGGAATGGGTATTTATATACTTGCTTGAAACATGATAGCCACTTCCCGACATGACATGATGAATATACTTGCTTGAATATCTTGACATTCATTGATATAAGTTCTTGAAAGACATGCTAGTTTACTCAATTACCTCTTGTTATACTCTCTCTCTCTCTCTTGTCGTTTTACGCAAACATGCATAGCTTTGTTGCATTCATGTAACATGTAATTTACTTAAAGCAAGCTAGTTCTTGAGATATAATTCCTACTGAGCGTTCGCTCATCTAGTATTTTTCATTATTTTTCAGGTAAGTCCGATGATGAGACTCAATCGAATGGGGAAGGTCAAGAGTGAAGAGACTAGAGCTACTCCGTTTATCCAAGCGTCTACTAGTCTTATCTTTCTAATTTCTTGAGTCAACCATTGTACTTTTCCTTTTATTGAGTCTTAGCACTTTCATTAAGTGAATGGTAATAGAAGTACTTTTGAGGTTGTGATTGAATAAAGGATTGGGTTATCTTTACTTTTGTGCACTCTGTCTTTGTGTTGAATACACTAACGCTCTGATTGACATGATCGATATAAACTCGTCACGTATCTCCGGGTTCCTTTCGCGCTCGGGACGTGACAGCCCACATGGAGAATGGCCAAGGAGCGGAAAGAGGATGAAGAGATGAAGCAGGAGCATGGATTTTATCAGTGTGGAGTTGGCATTTAAGACACCTCCGGACATAGAGGGAGCAATCTTCCTCTAGAGTGGGCCAATAGTAACCTTGCCTAAGGATTTTCTTCGCTAAAGCCTGGCCATTGACATGACCTCCACACTCACTTGAATGGGCTGCTTTGGCCACCTTCCAAGCTTCATCATCATCGAGACACCTCATGAGCATCCCGTTGAGAGCGCGCCTGTACATTTCTCCAGCAATAATAGTATACTTCGAGGCGGCTCTTCTAATAGCCTTGCGCTGCTCAGCACTTGCCCCTTCTGGGAACGATCCATCTCTGCAGTATAACTCGATTTCATGGTACCACGACAACTCTTCTTCTCCCAGAATCTCTGCTAACTTAGTTAAAGACACCTCCTTTAAATATTCCTTCTCAGCCCTAGCCTCTACAATTTTCCTAAGGTTGTCTTACCAAGGATCCTGAAGAGAGGGGGCGTCTAATCTCTGGACGACGATGGTCTTAGTGCTCTGACTGAGAGGAAAGGACAAAGAGGAAGCGAGCGATGCTAATGCTTCGGCAAGGATATTCTGAGACCGAGGAGTATGGATGTAGATCAACTTGCGGAATTGCCTTGCCAAGAGAGTGACCAAGTCCTGATATGGCTTGAGCTTCACGTCACGAGTTCGGTAAGTGGACAGAACTTGACGTAGAACGAGCTGAGAGTCTCCTATGATGTTCAAATAACGTGCGCCCAAGAGATAGGCGTGCCTCAATCCAGCCAAGAGAGCTTCATACTCGGTGATGTTGTTAGTAGCAGGAAAACGGTGCTGATATGCCAAAGGAAGTCACCCCTTCCGGAGTAAGCAGAACATCACCTATCCCTTGGCCTTGGGAATTGAGTGCACCATCAAAGTGCATAGACCAAAAGGGGTCGTGAGTGAGAACAGAGAGATGCTCATCAGGGAAATCATTCTGAATAGAGTCCGTGCAGGGGATAGGAAGATGGGCGAGATGCTCAGCAATAACATATCCTTTAATTACCTTCTAAACGACGAATGTGATGTAAAACTGAGAGAGGAAGCTCTGCCAGCGAGCTAACCTACTAGAAAGGACAGGCTTTTCTAAGAGATAGCAAATTGGGTCCATTCTGGAGATTAACCTAACTGGGTGGGCTAGAAAGTAGTGTTTCAGCTTCTGAGCTACCCAAACCAAGGTGACACAAGTTTTCTCCATGGTAGTGTATTTGGCCTTCGTGGGATTAAATAACTTGGAGAGGTAATAAGCTACCCGCTCTTTGCCTTCATCGTCTACCTGTGCCAGGACATCTCCTAGGGAGTCCTCAATGATAGAAATGTATAGGATCAGGGGTTTCCCTGGGACATAAGGTTCCAAAATTGAAGGATTAGATAGATATAGCTTTAAATCCTCATAGGCCTTCTGACAGTCTTAGTTCCATTCGAACTTGACCCCCGCCTTTAGTAGTTCATAAAACGGACGGCACCTTTGAGAATGCTGGGATATGAATCTCTTGATGAATTGCAATCGTCCAATCAATCCTCGAAGTTCCGTCATATTCTTGGGCGGAGGCATATCCATGACGGCCTTTGCTTTGTTAGGATCAATCTAAATCCCCCTTTTACTAACTATGAAACCTAGCAACTTCCCTGAAGAGACTCCAAAAACACACTTCTTAGGATTCATTTTCAACTGGTACTCCCTAGCTCTCTGGAGCACCTTAGCTAAAATGGCGGGGTGTTCCTCTTTAGTCATTGACTTCACCAAGATATCATCCACGTAAGCTTCCATGTAAACATGCATCATATCGTGGAATATAGCCATCATCGCCCTTTGATAAGTGGCACCCGCGTTCTTCAATCCAAACGGCATAACCACATAATAATACGTGCCCCAGGGCTTGGTGAAGGAGGTTTTCTCTTGATCTTTAGGAGTGAGACGGATTTGGTTGTAGCCTGAATAACCATCCATGAATGATAATGCTTCATACCCGGGGGTATTGTCTACCAACACGTCTATATGAGGCAGCAGGAAATCATCCTTGGGACATGCCTTGTTAAGATCCTTGAAATCAATGCAAATGTGCACCTTTCCATCCTTCTTGATGACAGGGACTATATTTGCTACCAACTGAGGATATAAGACAACTCTAATGAATCTGGCCTTGTACAATTTATCGACCTCTTCTTTTATCCTTAAGGCTATGCGGGGGTGAAATCTCCTTGATCTTTGCTTTACGGGTGTTGCCCCTGGCTTAAGCACTAGTCGATGTTTGACAAAAGAGGGGTTAAGAGCCGGCATGTCTTCATAAGACCAGGTGAAAGAATCACTATACTCCCTCAGGACCTTGACTAAATCTTCTTCAACTACTAGAGGGAGAGTAGCAGCAATAATAATAGGCTTAGGGTCCCCGTTAGTTCCCAGATTTATTTCCTTCGTAGGTTCATCCACTACTGATAATGGCTCATCAAATCTCTTTAAACCCTGCGCATACAAATTGGTAGTGTCATCTACATCACTGTCCTCAAGATCCACCGGGTCCTTTTCATCCATGACTTTATAGACTCCCAATTCGTTGTCACTCGACACCCCGCCTTGCTCCTCGTCTTCTTCGATCACAATCGCTGTAGCTATGAACTCCCGACATTTAAGAAGAGCACAACATCGCTAACCTAGATCCTGCAAGAACCTATCAGGAATGGATTTAGAATGTCATGCCAGTGGGTGCCGCTCAGGCAAGGATGGGTTGGATGACCTAGAACAAGACCCTACGTCTCTAGACTTAACAAACTCTACTACCCAAGACTCGATGGACCCTACGTCTAACCTCGGAGAGAGAAAATCTAGTGGGAGGGAGACAGCAGGAGCCTCATACCCCTGGGAGGAGGATGGAGAGAAGATAGCGTAATCTTCCACTGAAATCTTCGTTTTAAATCTGACATTTTTTTTTGGAGATCAGTGGATATCATGCAGCAAGATGGAGAAGAAGGCGGAGGAGGGAGCCTAAGGGGATACTTGGATGGACAAAAAATGTCGAGGAAGGGGTCGGAGGAGGAGAAGAAAGGAGTAGATAGATCGACAGGTGGCATGGACAACAATTGCATGTCCTGACAATGAGAAAATCAGTAGGCACCTTAAGCAGTAATGGATTGATCAAGATAGGAGGTGAATTAGGTATAGATGCCATCTTTTGAAAGAATGAAAACAGGCGGGAAGGAGACTAAGTGAAGATGATGGGTGAGCTCCCCCTTTCGTGTGAGTGGTAAGCTGGCTTCTTCGGCTCATAACGCACAAGCCGCACCTCCTGGTTCCTTTGACCACTATCTTCTTCATGAAATAATTTTGCAAATGCCTGGCTAAAATCAACCATGTCATCAACAGGCACCCTTGGTAGCAAGGGCGGGCTGTTAACTGTATAATCTATATTTTCTTCCTTGGGCGGACTTGCTGATACTTTTAATGTGCCTGGCTGGAGGGGGCCTTTGACAAAATGTTGGCGGTAGTCCCACGTTAATGGTCTAGAGTCGTCCAAAATTGAGAGTGAGAATTCTCGATAACCGAGACCTCTCTTGTTCATTTTCCTGCCTTTGGGGACCGGTTTGGTCCGCCCATGTAGTTGTGCGCCGAGACCTCTCCCCGACTGATAGCCCAACTTTAATACCAGGTTCCAACCCTTAGAATCTCATATCTGGGGCTTCACTTTGATGTTTACTGGCATAGTGATGGGCTTGCGTGGCACATAGGCCTATGGAAAATCTAGGTCTAAGATTGAAATAACTGGTAGATTACTGGGCCATAGTGTCGGCAAGATCCTTTCTGAGATAGCTTTAACTGATTGGACTGTGGATATACTTTTTACCTTGACCACCCTCCCTTGAAATGGGAATTTAAGGCACTGATGAGCAGTGGATGGTACAGCATTAAGATGGCCAATCGACGGGTGACCCAATATGGCCTTGAACATAGGGTCGATGTCCAGCACATAAAAGTCAATTGGCATAGCAAGAGGCCCAAGCTCATCTTGAATGGTGACTACCCCATGACATACTCTTCTGGAATTATCATATGCTGCAATAGTAGTCGGGGTTGGCCTTAGCAGATCTTCTGAAAGGTTGCAGGCCCTTAAAGTGCTGACAGGACAGACATTAATAGAAGCCCCTGTGTCGACCAATGCCACGTCTATGCTGACTTTGTTTAGAGTAACAGAAATGCATAGCGGCATTTGTCATGCCTTAGGATGTGCCAGTTCAGTCTCAAAGAATGTAATTGCTGGGCCTTTTGAGATTGTAGCCAAGGATGTCTGTAAGCTATCCATTGCCATGTCTTCATTTACTATAACCTTCTACAGGAAATTGTGAAGTGCATCTTGGTGAAGCATGGACCTCTTGATCAATTCTAGCACAAAAATCTTAGCGGGCACCCAGTCTAGATGATGTAGCAAATCATATTGTGTCCCTGGCAGCGGATCTGCCTCCTCTTGATCAGCAGCCTGTTGCGAGGACTGGGGATTAGGTGTAGGTGCACCAGTGGAAGGGTAATTTCTGTGGAACAAACGCCCGCTTTGTATGGCAAGGGTTTGGGCTGGCACGGCGTCAGGTGGGTTTAGGATAAGCGGCTTGATGGGCCCGACGGGGTGGATAAATGATGTGGTAGAGGGAGTAGGGGTGATAGGAGTAGTGGTAGTGATAATGGGTGTTATAGGAGTAGTGGAGATGACAGGCTGTGGAGGGATGACGGGTGAAGGGTTTGATGGAGGGATGGTGATGATGGGTATGGGTATTGGAGGTGGAGTGGAGAAAGGCGGGGTAATGGGAGAAGCGGATGGTAGGATGAAGGGTTTGGCGATTGCGGAGGGTGAAGGGATCTGATGGTGAGGTGGAAGGATGACAGGGGTAGAAGGTAAAGAAGGGATGCGGTAGTTATGGTGGAGGGCCATGAGCCGCTGTACTGAGGCTTCATCATCATAGGACCACCCGGCGTCGGGAGCCGGGGGTTGAACGAGGTTGACCTGAGCCGGTGCCGGTGGTTGTGGTTGCGGAGCGGGCATGGGGTTGTGGTGGATCCCCAAGTCCTGAATGGGTTGTTGCTGCTGTTGTGGCTGCTGATGTGGCTGTGATGCTTGTTGCTGCTGCACTTGCTACCTTAGCACCTGCCTTCTTTTCTCTTTTATCTCCACAATGGCTTTATGCATTTCGGCCCAATCAATGCGCTGCCCTTCATGTAGGTCATATACCAGATCTCAGAACTGATAACACCCTTCAATAGTGTGCCCGGGCTGCCTATGGAACATGCAGTATTTAGACTGATCAACGGCCGGGTTCCGGTTGGACCATTCTGAAGGAAGCTGAATTGCACTTATTGACATGAGAGCGGAAAAGATGTCTGTGAGAGATTCGGGCAAAGGAGGATATTGCGCTCTTTTCGGAGCCGGGCATTTATTGGTGTAGCCGTTGGGTGGAGGGACATTGTGGTATTGCGGGGGTTGTTGCAGTTGTTGTGGAGCGGGAAAGGTATTTTGTGGAGCAGAGAAGGTAGGCTGGGTGTTTGGTGGAGCGGGGAAGGCAAGTTGGGCACTTTTGTAGAGTGGAGAATTGGGGATTATGGGAAGTTTGTGGGAAGCGGAGCGGGGCAGATTGATTAGGAAAGGGGAATGCAACGGCTTGTAGCTGTTCATTGGTCTGGACTCCTTCGGTAATGGGACCCTGAGACTTTTTATTCTATTTGGGCTTTTGGGCCTCAAAGAGAGAATGGATAGGGGAGTTCTTGAACTGGGTTTGAATAAATCTCGCCCGGCTATAAAGTTGGTGCATGTTGGCGATATCGTTCATGGCCAATATGTTGCGGAAGGTGGGTGTAGCATTGGAGATAAGCAACTTGACCTTCTCCTCCGGAATGTGACCCGGCACATGGGCGGCCATCTGTCTCCATCTGTCGGCATACGTAGCAAAGTCTTCGTCTGCTTTCATCTTCTCAGCCACAAGATCTATAAATGAATATTCCGGGCCGACCCGGTCCTGGAACCTTTGAATAAACTTTTCTTTTACCACCTTGAAACTCTTGGCATCTTCTAGTGGCAAAGCATAGAACCACTCCAGAGCAACTCCATCTAATGATCGGCGGAACAAATACGCCATAAGGCGATCGTCATACTGAAACTGCGCCGGCTCATACATAAAATCCCTCACGTGAATGAAGAGATTGTTGTTCCCGTCATACTTGCGGTATGTGGGGAGCTCAGATTGGGGAGGGAATCAAATATTGTGGAAGCCGGGAACTAGGACATCTGCTAGAGATTGTGGGCCAACCCACTTTTGAAGGAAGTCGAGTTGTTGTTGCATGGCGGCCCATTTATCAAGGAGTTCCTGCCCTAGAGATGGAGTAGGTGGAGTGAGCTCAAGGTGAGGAGCCGAAGGATAGACAGAAGGAGGTGGAGGCCCATAAGAAGGGTATTGGGCCGGAGGATGACCCAAATCGGAGTGGACATGGACCGCCCCTTGCGGAGGACGAGTGAAATCGGCCGGGCCGACAAGGGATTGTGGCATTAATGGAATGGGCCTATAAGACTCCGTCTAGGTAAATGAGGGACGGATGCTCTTCCCTTTATCAAGGACATGATGGGCCCAGCCAGAGGATTGGCCCGCCTCCAGACTAGAGAATCGAAGGACCTTAGGCTGAATCATGGTGAGATCAATAGGAACGGGTGGAACCCTGGGCCCATCAACCCTAGACTGAGAGATGGAGGTAGTGGACAGACCCTGTGCAATGGTGGGAGGTGGGGCACCGGACCCCTGCAAGGTCTGATAAAAGGCCTGAAGTTGGGGCGGATCCAACTGGGCCATCATCTGCAAGATGTGACTAGTAGGATTATTGGAGGAGAGGGAGGGTTACGCACCCTCCATGGAGATTGAGGATGGAGGAGGGATGGACCCTTCTCTACATGAAATTTGAATGACCCTGGACAGGTCCTCAAAGAGACCCTGGGGAAGAGATTCCTCATGGGAATGGGGAAGACCGTAGGAAGGCATGTTGGACTCGAACAAGAGATTGGAATAAGACGTGAAAGAAGAATTGCCCCTAGGAGATGAATCTAAGGATCGAAAGTAACTCCACATGCAACTTAGCACCTTAAACAAAGCAAACAACACAAACAACTACAAATAAGTAACTAGACAAGATGACTCCAAACTTATGCAAATATAAGAGGGGTAATAGGCACCCAAGGACAACCAAGTTAAAAATGATGCACAAATTTTACTTGTTTCTTCCTTTAGAACCTTAATGATTTTCAAAAATGTTCTCTCCAACAATAGGTCCCTAATAGGAAGGATATTTGAGGACTTGGTTAACTCTAGGTGTAAATTCTCCCTCACTTATGCAACCTAGACACGGGGTGGTGAAGGTACAACCGGCCCGGCGTCCGTGTGGGAATCCACGGCTCGCGGGGACTTATAGAGGTCCCTGATGTGGTCACCTAATCATCCCCAAGGAATATGGAGGCGAGAGGATCACACACCAAGGTGGGAATGTAACTATGATATCAGAGGTGAATGACCTGTTGGGTTAGATGGACGCAGTCTATCTCCACTGAGTGTGGATCTAGAGGGGGGGTGAATAGATCAACTTGCCTAATTTAAAACTACTGTAAGTTCTAAAACGGAATTTAGGCAAACATCAGTTAAGCTAAAGGAAGAATGCTAAGCAAAGGGTCGACCCTTGAAAGCCATTCACCATATCTATATATCGAAAGCTAGACATGAGCATGAGCGATGAAACCAAATAAGCTAAGCAAGAATTCCCATCGCACACAGATCAAACAAAAACACAAACACACTGCACACATAATTTTTAGGTGGTTCGGTCAACGACCTACGTCCACCCCACACTCAATCGAGTATGGCTTCCTGCTGCGCAACACAGCTTACATCCGCTGGGCTTTACAGCTTGGACAAACAATCCGCTGATACACAGCTTCGCTGGGCACTACAGCTTGCCGACCAGAGGATCTGATCCTCTGCAACCGCTGGGGAAATACAGCTTAACCCGTCCAGTGGAGACTACCACTGCAAGACCGCTGACACACAGCTTGAGGAAACAATATTCAGAAATAATAGACAGAATCAAAACGAAAAAGGAAAACCCAAAAGCAATGTAGCTCTAAAGAGCAAAGCTCAGCTCTGGTTTTGAACCACGAGACTGAGATACAAACTCTCTCACTCTCACTCTCAATCAGCTCTCTATCTCTTCTTCTCTCGTTTTCTTCTTCTTCTCTATTTCTTCTTCTTCTCTGTATCTTTTCTCTCAGTGGATCGAAGGAGCCTTGCTACTTTGGCTGTATAGACTTTCTATCCTTCTCTTCGATCTCCCTTCTTCTGTGGAAGAAGGCATGTATATATAGCAGCAGCAGCAGCAGGCGTGTGCTCTCCACTTTTCCCGCCAAAGCATTTGGACCACGTGGCAGCATCCAATGAAGTGTCAGAACACGTGTCCTTATCTGGATACCTTGTTCTTCTCGGATCACGAGCCAGGTACCTCGGATCACGTGCCCTTCATTTGTCTCTACATTCCCTGTCAGACAGACAAGAACATATTCAGTTTAACTGTAAACCCTGTACAGGCTTTGCAACCACGAGTGCAATGCAAAGTATGCACAACGCAGTGTATAGACTCAATGATCGTAAAGGCTTCATGAGAAGGAAAGCAATGTATAGACTTAGTAAATATAAAGGCTTCATAAGAAGGAAAACTAGTGTACAGACTTGCCCAAAGTATAGACTTTATATGAAGAGGCAACGGCTGTACATACTTCCTATATGAAGCAGCCACTGTACATACTCAAGGTGAAGACCGATGCCAATGTATAGACTTTACTGAAGACAACGGACTCGAGTGCAGTGTACAGACTTGACTATGCTCACCCAATACCAATGTATATACTTGATTCTCAAAGAGTGGCTGTACAGACTTGATAACGATGCAGAACGAACGGATGTACATACTTCATGTGAAAGCCCAATGTACAGACTTTGAAGAACAAGCAGGTACAGTCCAATGTGTGGACTCGTCGTTCACTGGTGAGTGTACAGACTTCGAATGAAACACCAATGTGTAGACTTACCACCGACCATTGTGTAGGCTTGAAGAAGTGAGACGATGGCTAAGACACTGTACAATCGGATGTATAGACTTTACTTAACACAGTCCGATGTACAGACTTGGAATTTCAACTGAAGGGTGTATAGACTTGACCAAACAGTCCAGTGAATAGACTTGAATAGCTGAGGCCAGTGTACAGACTTGCCACCGACCAATGTGTAGACTCGATCAGCATAAGGCACAGTATAGACATCAACTCTGCACATCGAATGTATAGACTTCAAGTGTGAAGACCATTGTATAGACTTTGGATTCGAAGACCAATGTGCAGACTTTGGATTTGAAGACCAATGTGCAGACTTCAAGTTTCACTGTGGATGTACAGACTTTAGGAAATCAAGCGATGTGTAGACTTGAAGCTCCACGATGGATGTATAGACTTCAAATATCACTGTGGATGTATAGACTTCAAATATCACTGTGGATGTATAGACTTCGCCTTGAACGAAAGTCAGTGAAGAATGAATAGACTTTCACGATGTGTAGACTTTGGATACGTGAAGGCTACAGTGAAGGAATGTACACACTTGACCAATTCAAAGGTGAATCGAGTGTACAGACTCTGAGTCCAAACCCAACGGCTGTACAGACTTAGAATGTGAAGACTGATGTACAGACTTCATTAATCAAAGCTTGAATGAGATGCTGTACAGACTTAGCCTAAGACATGCATGAACTGACGCCGTATAAACTTAGCCTAAGACATGCATGAACTGACGCTGTATAGACTCAATCTAGACAAGTCTGCTAAAGGAGTCGACCCATCAGAGGATGCGTCGACCCATGACAGTGAGAAATGCAAACAGCAGTGTATGAAATGCAAAGAACACATAGTCAATCTGATAGAGCAATTTCATCAAAGCAAGAGCAGTTGCCAATCAATCAAAACAATGGTGTTGCCAATGAAATAAAGCAAGTGTCAACATCATCAACATAGAGGGGTCACAACAATCTCTCCCTTTTTGATGATGGCAACCCCATATGAAGTAGAATAACAACATCCTGACATATAGGTATATGTTTGATGAAAGACATGATGAGTTATGCAGATTGACATGTAGATGCTATGAATGCATGCAACTCACTGCCTCTCTCCCTTATCATTATGCATATACACTCCCACTCCCCCTTGGAATGAATTCAGAATTCAGACGGATATGTATTCTCCCCCTAGACATCCCCCTAGACAATATTCTCCCCCTTTGCCATCAACAAAGAGGAGGGAAAAATTAGATAGAAGGGAAGATCAAGAGAAGAACGGACTGGCATTCTGAACAGGTAGTTCATGAATAAGCATTCTGAAGCATAGAGTCTTCAGTCATATGAAATTAGAAACTGCTGTCAGAAAGAGTTCTGGTTTAAGGATGATAAAATTTGGAGTTCATGCACTACAAGCAATAGATAAGTTCACTATGCATGATAAAACAATAAACCAGAATCACATTTGCATGAAAGATTTAGTTTCATAATATCTTACTTTCATAGTCTCATAAAAAATATTGAGAGAAACCAAGTCATGTATTGAAACTAAACAAATTGACACTCATGAACTTTTCTTTTGAAGGAGCAGCATTATCAATATTAGACCATTTAGAGCATTCAGGTACCATAAGTCTTTCTGCGTAAGGGTATACGTTTATCAGACGCCAATACCCCTAGATACTCAACAAGATGGAACATTCTGCCTATGATCAAATTTAACAAAACTGAGTTACACCTTTTTGTGTGAGGGTACACGTTTATCAGACGCCAGTTACCCCCAGGTACTCAGTGAAACCAGCATGCTGTTTTGAACATTTTATACAGAGATAGCTGATACACTTCATGACATGAGTGTTGTCCACTTCTGTGATGGATCACTCAGTTTCTCAGTGATTTACTAGTCATTGCTCTGCCAATATTAATTTTCAATGATTTTCAATATTTTTCAATATCTTTCTTAGCTGTCCTTTTTATGTTTCAGAATGACTTGTTTAAGAACAATACACATACTTAACCTCTCTAACATGATTTCAGATGAGTTTTCAGATTTTAGATATGATTAGCTTTGTCTGACATGAAATAAGAAAGAGGTTGAGAGTTTTATCAATTTTCAACTTACTTATATACTGATTGCAATCTTTAAACTCCAACCATTATAAGATTTAAACCATTACATCAGTCTTTGAACAATTCAAATTCTTATAAATGAAGAAGTCCATTTTCTACTACTTAGAAATCAGAACTGACCAACAGATTGCCATAATGTCAGAGACAAGTATTCAGAGTTAAAGGTTGAATGACTTCAAGAAAGTTGAAACCACTCTGAATTTCTAGCAATACTCCCCCTGTCTATATGCATGCAATTTGCTAATGAACGGCAAGAATTAATTGAGAGAGAGCTTATGCATAGGTCATGAATGAATGATATGCAAAGACATGCAAATACTCGACAAGCTCCCCCTGAATATATGCAATGTTTTCTTTGAACACTGAACAAAGTATTTTGAAATTCATGCTCATTCAGACTCCCCTATCAATCAATATAACCCATGGTACTAGGCGGAGAACCTGGTCTCAAGGACCATCTCACACATAGTAAGAACCTCCAGACAGATTTCCCTGCCCTTTAGTAGCCTACTATTTAATATACCACGGTTATGTAGAGAAATGCAATGCAGGACAGTTCTACATGCATGTTCAGTAATGATTATGAGTCTGTTTCAATATTCACATCCACATGAATTATCCAAGCAATCAAATGCAAGTCCACATCAGAAATTTTATTCACAGCAGTTAAACAATCATTCATCATGCTGAAATTTACATAAGCCAAGTTATCTTCTAAGAAACTTAAAATTTTCATTCCCAAGAGGCTTAGTAAAAATATCAACAATTTATTTTTCAGTTTCTATGAAATTCATTTCAATCTCATTTTTATTTACAGCATCTCTAAGAAAATGATATTTATCTCTATATGCTTAGTCCTAGTATGGTGAATAGGATTTTTAGCAAGGCATATAGCACTAGTATTATCACATGAAAGTGGAATGCATCCCAGATTTATCTGATAATCATCTAGTTGGTGCTTAATCCAAAGTACTTGGGCTGTACAATTACATGCTGCAACATACTCAGCTTCAGCTGTGGATAATGCTACAGTGTGTTGCTTCTTAGATGCCCAAGACACTAGACAGCCACCAAGGAATTGACAGTAGCCACTGGTGCTTTTTCTATCTACTCGACACCCAGCATAGTCTGCATCAGTGTAGGCTAGAAGCTCTAACTCACACTTAGCAGGATACCAGAGACCTAGTTCTTGGGTGCCTAGTAAATATCTAAAAATCCTTCTCACAGTTTTAAAGTGAGTTTCTTTAGGACTGGCCTGAAATCTAGAGCATAAACACACAGCAAATTGTATATCAGGCCTAGATGCTGTAAGATAGAGAAGAGATCCGATCATACCTCTGTATAGCCTTTGGTCCACAGGTTTACCTTTAGAATCTTCATCCAAACTGGTTGAGGTACACATTGGAGTAGCTATTTCCTTGAGGTTGTCCATTTTGTACTTCTTCAATAAGTTCTTTACATACTTGGACTAAGAGATGAAGGTGCCATCTTCTGTTTGTGTAACCTGCAGTCCAAGAAATAGTTTGAGCTCACCCATTGAGCTCATTTCAAATTCATCAGTCATTATTTGAGAGAATTCCTCACACAATTTGGGGTTAGTTGACCCAAACACAATGTCATCCACATAAATCTGAATGATAAGAATATCTGGATGGCTTACCTTGGTAAACAATGTTTGATCAACTATACCTCTTGTGAAGTTCTTGTCGGTGAGAAATTTGCTCAACCTGTCATACCAAGCTCTAGGAGCTTGCTTTAAACCATAGAGAGCTTTATTGAGCTTGTAAACATGATTAGGGAAATCTAAACATTCAAACCCAGGAGGCTATCTCACATATACATCCTCATTAATTTCCCCATTTAGAAAAGTAGATTTCACATCCATCTGCTGAAGATTTATTCCTAGGGAACATGCATAAGCCAATAAAATTCTTATTGCTTCTAACCTAGCTACAGGGGCAAAAGACTCTTCAAAGTCTATTCCAAATTCCTGATTGTACCCCTGAGCTACAAGTCTGGCTTTATTTTTAGTAACATTCCCTGCTTCATCAGTTTTGTTTCTAAATACCCATTTAGTCCCTATGACTGTTTCATGATCAGGAGGTGGAACCAAAAACCACACCTTATTCCTGTCAAATTGATTGAGCTCCTCATGCATGGCATTAATCCAATGCACATCTTGGAGAGCACAGTCAATAGACTTGGGTTCTGTGTTTGATACAAAAGCATAAGCATTCAGTTCATGTTGAATTCTTAAGTGGCCTCTAGTCCTAGGAGGGTCATGCAGATTTCCAATAACATTATCTACAGGATGATCCTTGAGATATCTAATATTTGTAATTGGACTATCATGAACTTGATTTACCTCCCCCTGAACTGTAGGCTCCTCTTCATTAAGCTCTTTATGTCCTTCTTCATCCTCGGATTTGTCTGCAGGATCTCCTTCCTTCAGAATTTCACCATTGTTTTCATTCCTGCATTGACCAACATTAGAATTTACCAAGGATTCATCAAAAACTATGTGTGGAGATTCTTCAACAGTCTTAGAGTTCAGATTGTACACTCTGTATGCTCGGGTGTTTTCAGAATAGCCAAGAAAAATTCCTGGTTCTCCTTTAGGTTCAAATTTATCAAGGTCCTTCTTATCATTTATGTGAATGAAACATTTACAACCAAAGACCTTGAAGTGAGCAATAGAAGGTTTCTTACCTTTTAAGATCTCATATGGTGTTTGCTGGGTAGAAGGTCTTACCATGGCTCTGTTAATTACATAACAGGCAGTGTTCACTGCTTCAGCCCAAAATTTCCTTGGTAGACCACCTTCGACAAGGAGTGTACGACCCATTTCCACTAGGGTTCTGTTCCTTCTCTCCACAACTCCATTCTGCTCAGGTGTCCTTTGTGAGGAGTACTTGTGGTTGATTCCATTTGACCTGCAGAATTCATCAAATTGTGAGTTTTCAAACTCACCTCCATGATCAGACAAAATATTTTCAATTTTTTGATTTGTTTTATCATAAAACTCTTGAAATTCAGAGAAAGCATCACTCTTATTAGATAAGAAATAAACCCAAGTATACCTAGAAAAGTCACTTACCATGACAAACCCATACCTCCTCCCTGATAGGCTGACAGATCTAGTTGGCCCAAAAAGGTCCATATGTATCAGCTCATAGGGTTTGGAAGACATATTTTCAGTTCTAGACTTAAATGACTTTCTAGTTATCTTTGATTGAGTGCATGCATCACAGATTTTATTTTCTTTCTTGAATGAGACTTCAGGAAGTCCTCTAACCATGCCATGCTTATTTAATTTGTGCAAAACAGTGTAGCTAGCATGACCTAACCTACGATGCCATAAAAATGCTATGTCTTCTCTACTGGCAGTAAGGCAAAGGTTAGTGTGTTGAATTTCATCTAATTTTATCATGTAAGTATTATTTATTCTTTTTCCAGAAAATTTGACAATATCAGAATCAGGTTCAAAAACCTTGCCGCATTGAGAATTAAATAAAACATTGTAACCTTTATCACATAACTAGCTGATGCTAAGTAGATTATAGGCTAACCCTTCAACCAGCATAACATTATCAATGCAGCAGGTAGAACACTTACCTACCTTACCTGATCCGATAATCCTACCCTTTGTGTTGCTTCCAAAGGTGACAAGGGCTTCTACTTTCTCAGTCAGCATGCAAAATTTGGCCTTATCTCCTGTCATATGCCTGGAGCAGCCGCTATCCATGTACCACAAGTTGTTCTTGGCTGCCAGGCATACCTGTATACACAATTAGGTAGAGAAGTTTAGAACCCAAGACTGATTGGGCTCCAATGTAAATGAACTAGAAGCAAAGCAGGAAAGCAGATGTTTCGGAATCCACATTTGTTTAAATGAACTTTGTTCAGTGGATCCTACAGATTTTCTTCTGTTGTTGTTCCTTTTCTTTTTATTGTTCTTTTTCTTATTGGCAGCAGCATGATTATTGATAGTATTGTTATTTCTGTGCCAGTGCCTTGGCCAGGGTGTGTTCACAAAATTTTGGCCATAGTAGTTCCTGGGCTGGCTATGGAAATATTGGTTTCTAGATGTCCAGTAACCATACCCGTTGACCCAATTTCTACTGTAAGGTCTTTGATATTAAGCACCCTGGTGTGCAAGACCTGTAAACCTACCCTGAGTTCTAGACCAATCTGACCTATTGAAGTAGGTTGGCTGTGCATTGTAGTGGGTCTGAGCTCTGGGTTGATAAAAATAATTGGGTTGACTCCTAGCAGCACTCTGTCTCCCCTATACTTTAGACCCTGCTGACCTATACACAGGTTTGTATTGGGTCTTCTTCAGAGGTGGAGTTGATGGTGGAGACTTGGTTACCTTGACCTGGGGTTTACTGGACTGTGTAGGTTGACCCCTAACCTGAGTCTGAGCCCTAGGATTCTGCTTGGATGTGCTGGCTCTACTAGGCTCATTAACCTTTCGTTTGCCCTTCTCCTCAGCACTGGGCTTTTTCAGATTAGCAGTTTTGTTCATCAAATTTGTTGAGTTCATGCTAATTAGAGGTCCCTTTTCCTTTTGAGCAACAAATGAAATTGTTCTCATCCCAAATGTTTTTGTTGCACTAGAACTAAATCCTAGGCCCTCTTTTCTGAAATTAACCTTTGACCCTAACAAAGCATTTAAGTTATCTGTTCCTTGGGTCATTTCCTCAATGGTTTTCATTTTATCCTCATTATCTTTCTGAAGTTCATCAATAAACTTTTTCAGCTCATTGTTGACATTGAGGACAGCTTCATATTTTTCAGAGATGATTTTTACTTCACTTTCACATTTTTGAATCTTCAGCTTCCATTCATCAATTTCATTTTCAAGCCTTAGATTCTCTTCCCTAGAAACCTTTAACTCAATTTTGATGTCCTCTACTTCAGAGCATGTGAGTTTCATTTTATCATTTTCAGATTCCAAACATGCAATTTTATCAGATAGAGTTTTATCATTTTGCATGGAATTGATTTTTCTTCTAAGATGCCTATTCTCTTTTCTAATATCATCAGCTCTATCAGCTATGTCATGATAAGCATCTACCCAATCAGCAATTGTGAAGTTTTCAAATCTAGTGATTACCTCATCTGTGTCCTCCTCTCTATCTTCAGAGCTTGTTGCCATAAGGCAAATGGGCTGTTCAGATTCGGCTTCACTATCTGAGCTGCTGCTGAAAGAGCCTTCATCTTCATCACTCCATGTGCTGATCATAGCTCTTCCCTTTTTGGTTTTCTTCTTTGACCTGTCCTTATGTTTCTGATTGTCTGGACAGTCAGCTTTCAGATGCCCTGATTTCCTGCATTGATAACAGACATTAGCTTCATTTTTCTTTGCAGATTTAGATTTATACCTTTTATCCTTTCGGCCACCATTGTATTTCTTCTGGCCGAACCGTCCTGCTCCCTTTCTGAGAAATCGCCTGAACTCTCTAGTCATCATGGCTATCTCAGATCGAGTCACATCTTCTTCTTCATTTAGGCTCTCCTCTGATGATGAAGAGCTGTTGGAGCTGGATTTTGTTGATTTGTTGGAACTAGCCTTCAGCGCTATCGGCTTCTTCTTCCTCTCGGCTTCATCTGTCCTTGGCATGTTTATCTCATATGCCATTAGTGAGCCAATCAGCTCATCAGCTTTAGTATTACGCAAGTCCCTTGACTCCTCCATCACTGTTGCTTTGGTGTGCCAAATGGGAGTCAGGGAGCGCAGAATTTTCCTCACTACATCATACTCTGTCTGAGGTTTCCCAAAACCTCTGAGGCCATTGGTTATGACAGTCAGCCGAGTGTACATTTCGCTGATGGACTCGTTCTGCTTCATCTTGAAGGCTTCATACTCAGATACAAGAAGATTGGCCTTCTGCTCTCTTACTTGAGATGTGCCTTCATGAATTACTTCCAGCGCATCCCACATCTCCTTAGCTGATTTGCAAGCAGACACACAGGAGAATTCTATAGGATGCAGAGCGCACTGGATAGCATTTATAGCACTCCAATTCAGCATGGACCTTCTGATCTTCTCCTTGGTCCATACATCTTCATTCGGGGACAGCTCATAAGATCCCTTGCTGACAATCTTCTAAATCTCATAATCCTTAGCCCTGAGGAACACTTGCATACGGTTCTTCCAGTATGCGTAGTTTGATCCATCAAAGAATGGGGGCTTCGTTGTTGAGTGACCTTCGGCAATCATCCCTCGAGCATCCATCTCTGCCTATTCTCTTCGGGCGATGAGTCCCTGCAGAAGAGTTAGGCTCTGATACCAAGTGTTGGGTTAGATGGACGCAGTCTATCTCCACTGAGTGTGGATCTAGAGGGGGGGTGAATAGATCAACTTGCCTAATTTAAAACTACTGTAAGTTCTAAAGCGGAATTTAGGCAAACATCAGTTAAGCTAAAGGAAGAATGCTAAGCAAAGGGTCGACCCATGAAAGCCATTCACCATATCTATATATCGAAAGCTAGACATGAGCATGAGCGATGAAACCAAATAAGCTAAGCAAGAATTCCCATCGCACACAGATCAAACAAAAACACAAACACACTGCACACACAATTTTTAGGTGGTTCGGTCAACGACCTACGTCCACCCCACACTCAACCGAGTATGGCTTCCTGCTGCGCAACACAGCTTGCGTCCGCTAGGCTTTACAGCTTGGCCAAACAATCCGCTGATACACAGCTTCGCTGGGCACTACAGCTTGCCGACCAGAGGATCTGATCCTCTGCAACCGCTGGGGAAATACAGCTTAACCCGTCCAGTGGAGACTACCACTGCAAGACCGCTGACACACAGCTTGAGGAAACAATATTCGGAAATGATAGACAGAATCAAAATGAAAAAGGAAAACCCAAAAGCAATGTAGCTCTAAAGAGCAAAGCTCAGCTCTGGTTTTGAACCACGAGACTGAGATACAAACTCTCTCACTCTCACTCTCAATCAGCTCTCTATCTCTTCTTCGCTCGTTTTCTTCTTCTTCTATATTTCTTCTTCTTCTCTATTTCTTCTTCTTCTCTGTATCTTTTCTCTCAGTGGATCGAAGGAGCCTTGCTACTTTGGCTGTATAGACTTTCTATCCTTCTCTTCGATCTCCCTTCTTCTGTGGAAGAAGGCATGTATATATAGCAACAGCAGCAGCAGGCGTGTGCTCTCCACGTTTCCCGCCAAAGCATTTGGACTACGTGGCAGCATCCAATGGAGTGTCAGAACACGTGTCCTCATCTGGATACCTTGTTCTTCTCGGATCACGAGCCAGGTACCTCGGATCACGTGCCCTTCATTTGTCTCTGCATTCCCTGTCAGACAGACAAGAACATATTCAGTTTAACTGTAAACCCTGTACAGGCTTTGCAACCACGAGTGCAATGCAAAGTATGCACAACGCAGTGTATAGACTCAATGATCGTAAAGGCTTCATGAGAAGGAAAGCAGTGTATAGACTTAGTAAATATAAAGGCTTCATAAGAAGGAAAACCAATGTACAGACTTGCCCAAAGTATAGACTTTATATGAAGAGGCAACGGCTGTACATACTTCCTATATGAAGCAGCCACTGTACATACTCAAGGTGAAGACCGATGCCAATGTATAGACTTTACTGAAGACAACGGACTCGAGTGCAGTGTACAGACTTGACTATGCTCACCCAATACCAATGTATATACTTGATGCTCAAAGAGTGGCTGTACAGACTTGATAACGATGCAGAACGAACGGATGTACATACTTCATGTGAAAGCCCAATGTACAGAATTTGAAGAACAAGCAGCTACGGTCCAATGTGTGGACTTGTCGTTCACTGGTGAGTGTACAGACTTCGAATGAAACACCAATGTGTAGACTTACCACCGACCATTGTGTAGACTTGAAGAAGTGAGACGATGGCTAAGACACTGTACAATCGGATGTATAGACTTTACTTAACACAGTCCGATGTACAGACTTGGAATTTCAACTGAAGGGTGTATAGACTTGACCAAACAGTCCAGTGAATAGACTTGAATAGTTGAGGCCAGTGTACAGACTTGCCACCGACCAATGTGTAGACTCGATCAGCATAAGGCACAGTATAGACATCAACTCTGCACATCGAATGTATAGACTTCAAGTGTGAAGACCATTGTATAGACTTTGGATTCGAAGACCAATGTGCAGACTTTGGATTTGAAGACCAATGTGCAGACTTCAAGTTTCACTGTGGATGTACAGACTTTAGGAAATCAAGCGATGTGTAGACTTGAAGCTCCACGATGGATGTATAGACTTCAAATATCACTGTGGATGTATAGACTTCAAATATCACTGTGGATGTATAGACTTCGCCTTGAACGAAAGTCAGTGAAGAATGAATAGACTTTCACGATGTGTAGACTTTGGATACGTGAAGGCTACAGTGAAGGAATGTACACACTTGACCAATTCAAAGGTGAATCGAGTGTACAGACTCTGAGTCCAAACCCAACGGCTGTACAGACTTAGAATGTGAAGACTGATGTACAGACTTCATTAATCAAAGCATGAATGAGACGCTGTACAGACTTAGCCTAAGACATGCATGAACTGACGCTGTATAGACTGAGCCTAAGACATGCATGAATTGACGCTGTATAGACTCAATCTAGACAAGTCTGCTAAAGGAGTCGACCCATCAGAGGATGCGTCGACCCATCACAGTGAGAAATGCAAACAGTAGTGTATGAAATGCAATGAACACATAGTCAATCTAATAGATCAATTTCATCAAAGCAAGAGCAGTTGCCAATCAATCAAAACAATGGTGTTGCCAATGAAATAAAGTAAGTGTCAACATCATCAACATAGAGGGGTCACAACATGACCCTATGTGCACCGGAGTGCATGCAATTTCTAATCTAATAACTAGCAAATAATATGCAAGCAATGATATATATATATATATATGTCACAACAGAGGAGAAGACTAGACAGCACCCAGGAATAATAAACACGGTCAAAAACTATAGAAATAATAGCAACATCGGGATGCGTACCAATAACTGGAGAAACGGTCGTCCAGGAGACCACTAAGAGATAAGACGGTCTATCACTAGACCGCTTTTAAGCCAGAAACGGCCAGGGAGGAGACCGCCAGGGAACCAGAGAGCAGAAAACAACAGGGAATAAATGGGAAAATAGAGGAAAATAGAAGGGCAATTAAGAACAACTAAGAACAGTAGGTCAGACAGAAACTCAGCACGATTGGCACTAGATGTCCCACCGTGATCACCAAAAAATTAGGGGTGTTGATACTTTTCTTATGAGTGTGATGGTGTGAATGTGTGGTGAGTGATGTGAATATGTGAAATATGTGTGAACAAGTGGTGCACTAGCTCAAGCAATCAACATAAAATTAAAGCATGTGGGCATGTCATCTCAAATATCGCAAAAATAAAAGAAATGAGAAATAAAAACACACGCCGGGACGTGGAGCAAAGGAATAAACAAGTAAATGAGCAAGATGATGAACACTGCCCAAATAAGGAGTAATGTGATCGCCACCAAGGTAAATAACACAGTAAGGCCGTAATATGTACCTTGGAAGGAGCCGAGTGGAGTCACCCACCTGTGGGAGAGAGAAAATCGGGTGCTGCGAAAGGAAAACGATCTTCCAAACGACCGTAAATAGAGCGCAAACGGTCCTACGATAGACCGCCTGAGGTCTACAAACGGTCTTCCAAACAATCGCAAGGGCACCCAGAACAGCAATGTGGAAGTTTAGATCTCCACCCCTTCTGGCTGGCCAGAAGAGATGGGCCTCGTGCAATGAGTCCTGTAAACCTACAAAACTACGTAGACACAAAGAAAAAATGACCCAATAAGCCCTTGGACTAGTGTAGTATCTATAATGGAATTAAGCTAAAGTGCATAAAAAGAAGGGTGAATACCTAGGGGTTGGTGGTTTTTTAACCCCAGTGGGGAGTGGAAAAAGATATGAGGATGTTTTAAAAATGTGGTGTGAGTGCAGAGAACGTGGAAAAGGGGGAGGAATATTCTATGGTGATTCAAAGATATGGGGAAAACTAAGAAAGAAAAGACTCAAACTAAACCAATAGAACTTAATACTCCCAAGACCAGAAGTCTTATGGACGTAGAAGTGACTTCTCACTAGTTGGTACTTACTCTAGAACGTAGCAGCACTTCGTGGCAAGCTCTAGAAATCTCCCCCCTTCAAGCCATGAAGTCAAGGGTTCTATTTATAGACCCCCAAAACCTAGGTTCAAGTTGGAGAAATAATGACACGAAAATAATCCTGAAACTAGATAAATCTCGAACATAACACTCGCAAGAGTCCATACAAACAAGTAGAAGGTTCTGAGAGCTTTTATCTAGAGAGAAATCAAGAGATCAAGGACTCTAGCTCAACCACGGTGAAGCAGAGGAATAACAGACAGAGCAGGACTCTCTGTCTCCCCAAACGGTCTTGTGATAGACCGCAAGGCTCAAGAAACGGTGAGATAATGGACTGCTAAGCTCAGTCATCCAGAAAAGATAACACCAAAGAAATCCAACAGGACTCTCTGCCTCCTAGCGGTCTAGCCAAGGACCGCCAACGTCCACCATACGGTCATGCGATAGACCGCTAGGCTAAATGACGTGGCAAAAGAGATAAAGACTAATAAATCTCCAAGTTAATCCACAATAAAATTCTTATTAGCCCCTATCCAGGCCCAATAATCTTAAATGTCGAGAAATCAGAGAAGCTAGGCCCAACCAGGGAGAATAACCCATAAAATAAGCCCAAAAAGTGACCAAAAATGACCCAATAAGTGGTGAATAACTCGGTACATCATAAAAATAGATAAGGAGATGACCCAACTCACTGGTCATAAAACGGGTGTCAACATCTCTTAGTGGTTCCTCGCACATTTCAGACACATGTCTAGCATAGCTCCTACCCTCTTCGATCTGGTTATGAAGAAAATGAAGCCCGATCAGGACTTCATCCAATTCACCAATCGATGGAGATCATGGCCTCCCAAGCTTAGGTCACAATCCAAGAAGCCCAAGCAGTCACCATGCTGACGAACAATGCCACTCCTCATCTCAGGGCTATTTTGATGAAGAAAAGTCCCCCTTTCGGCAAGACATTCAATGCCCATCCGACTGCCAACTGAAGGACCCCTGTGTTGGAGATTTACCCGCCGGTTAAACCATGGGGTCGGCAACAGACTGGCGTAAGAATGCAAGCCCCATCGCCTCAAGCTCGAAGCCACCGATCCCGTTGCATGAGCATTCAATGCTCGTGTGTCTGTCTCACGCTCAAGGCGACAACGCGATGGTGGTAGGCCCTTGATGACAACCTCGGCCACTCTCGTAAAGACACGGTTGCTACCTCCTGCCACCCTACCTGTAGGTTCAAAAGTGACTTCGAGCGGGAAAAGGAGAAGAAGAAGAAGGAAAGAAGAAGGAGTGGGGTTTGAACGCCCTCCACCTCCACTCTTATAAAGGGAGGCACAACTCCGTCGAGCATTTGTAGGTAGCTAGGGTGGAAGCATGGGGGGAAGGGTTGGAGGCCCGACTGCAACAAGAGAGAAGAGAGTGTTGGTTATGGACTAAAGAAAAAGAAAGGGGTGTCTAGAGCCCGGCTGCATGCATCTGCGTTCCAGAGCAAAGAAAAGAGAGGGGGAAGAGAAGAAGTGTGAGGGCTTAGGGGGGGAGGGAGCCTGTGCTCCGTCCCCCCCACCAAATGTATTTCTCTACTTTCCTGCTTTATTCCATTTTTTTTTCACTGCGATGTATGCTTTCCTTGCTGTATGCCTCCATGGTGAATAAAAGCCTAGTCACGGCAAATATTATGGGTTTCATTATGGCCCCTTTGCCTCTTCTCTCTTGAGCATACCCATCCCCATTTCCTTTTGCCCGATTCTGGGCTTTCTCCTTTTCATTCTCTCCAGAGGATGTCATCCATTTTCTATCGGTGATCACTCTGGGCCCCCAGGACTTACTTCTTCATAGTATGGTCTCTGGGGGAACCCTGCTAGAGAAGTGAATGATAATGGCCATGTGGCGGGTAGTATGCCAAATCTATATCCCGAATTTCAGAAACGACGGCCTGTGGGTCATTGGGTCCCCTTTGAAGGCTAGCCCTCGGGGTGCTCATGCCCAATCTGGGCCACTGGGTAACTGTTCTCAGCTCATCCATGAATTTCAGGAGCCATCTCGGAAGTCCCGTGGATGAGCCACCAATTTTACACCCCACAAATCCCGGGTCCGGGGAAGGTGCTGTCGAAATCCCGCTAGGAACGCAGATAAAGAAAAAAAACACGTCTTAACAATGCTAACCATAAGAACAAAAGAATGAAATGAATAAAAAGACCCTTGAATCATCAAACGTCTATAGTTGAATGTTGCCGATGGACCATTACGAATCAAGAACAAAACACCTTTGCATTTCTGAACTCATGAGCATGAATGAACCCCCGTGCATGCAATGCATTGCGTTGAGCCCTTTGCTCCTTAAAGCTGCCCTGTGTCGACCCCAAGTTGGCCCTACGTGGACCTCTTGCCTTTCCTGGTTAGCTGCCCTGCGTCGACTAATGCGCACAGACACTCGTCGTTAAAAATGCTGTGCCACAATTTTAAAAATATACCGCACTCACTCATTAAAAGAATTTTGAATTAGAGTAAAGTGATGAATACGAGTCGATCCCACGGAGAAGAAAAATTTTCTTTTAAATAATTTAGAAAACTCTTATGTTTTGAAAAGCCAAATTTTTGAGTGAGTTTTGAAAATAAAAATTTAAAAGTGCATGAAAGGAAATTCCTTGAAATTAAATCTACCTAAAGAATATAGGAATGTTGAGAAGAGAAATTTGGAAGAGGTGAAGAGAGAAAAGAGTAACAATTATAAAAATTGACTTTTATTGCTAAAGGAAAGATTAAAAGTCTATGAAAATAAAAAGTACAACTTGCATGAATGTAAAAGAAGAGGGGAAGAATTAAGAGCCAAGATAGTGGAAGAGTGACGCCGTCCAATCACCCCGCCGAGCCTTTGAATGGATCGCCCCGCCTTGGAGTTGAACGCTGCCCTAAGAGCACCGAAGAAGAAGATCTGTGATGAGAATCAACTCCGAGCACGTACATTTTATTTTTATATTTATATCCTTTTGTTTGTATTTATACCCTGGGCTAATTGAGTTTACAAATTGTAAGGCATTATAAGCCAAAGGGTTAGTCTTTAAAGTCTTTGGGTTTCTATGTAATATGCTAGTGGGTCCAGCAGGGTCCCCTACCCTCTTTCCCATTGGTCCACCTAGGTCCTAGGGCCCATGTGGGGTTGGTTCAAAGTCCAAGGTTGGACTTGGACCAACGGGGACAAAATAAAGAAAAATCAATTTTTTCTACCCCTTTTTTCAAAGGGGAGCCCCCTTCTTTGTCCCCATGTGGGGAGTTGTTTAATATTTTTAATTCCACCTTTCCCTTGATGCCCCTTTGACCAAGGGCATTAGTGGTCATTTTTCCTAGGTCTAGGGTTTAGTATTTAATGTCTCTTGTTACATTTTAACCACTTTTAATGAGAAAATACAAGAAAATTGTGTGAACATTGCCTTGGGCGCACCCCCCCTCTCTCCTCCTAACTCTTGTTCTTCATCTCCTCTCCTCTTGATCCAGGGTGTGAAGCCCTCAATATTGGTGTGAATCCAATTTCTATCTTCCCTCTGGAGTGTGAAGCTCCACCACCGCCGTTCGTGCCACCATCGGAGCCGCCAACAAGCCGCCACAAGCCGCCATCCCCCCTGCTGTCCTGAACTCCGAGTTCCAGAACAGCAAACTAAAGAAAAGGTCGGTCCTCCCAACTCCCAGCTTTGATCGAGCTAAGATTTTGAGAGCTTGTTCCTCTTTCTGTTGGATTTCCAGCAATATAGATTTTGCCCCATTCAGATCCCGTTTGATATTTTTCCCAATAATTTAGATCCACCCCTGATAGTCTGCCAGTCAGCAGATCTACAGGATAGCAGTCTGTTCTTATATTTTTCTCGTCCTCATAGTCATCTCCAAATAATCCCCAAAAATTCCTGCGTGATCCCCACATACCCCCTTTCCACCCATAAAATTCACAGAGTCTAGATCCACCGTTTTCTTTTGGGGTCAAAATTCATCTTCAGGTAGACCCCTTTCTGTCCTGCCAGGTCTGGATTTCGAATCAAAAAACTTATAATGCCACAGTCATTTTCATTTCCAATCGGCTTATTGGATGGATGTGAATTTAATTTATGTGGTAGTTCTGTGAGTCCTCTTTCCAACGGCACCGGTCTCGCCTCGATCTGCCACTGGATCTGGGCACATAAATTCTTTTCACCGGGTCACGCAATCCTGTCCCGAGAACAGGCCAACAAAGCTGTCACCGATTAATTCCAAGAAAATTACGTCGGGTAGCTTCAGCGTCCGCCCCTCCCAGCAGTCGACTGGGGACCCTCTGCCTTCGTCCCGATGAACCGCCGCCATCAGAAGCTTGCCGGAGGTCAGCGTCCCTTTGGAGGCCCGTGCTTGCTGTCTTGCCAACCAGCAAACCGCAGAACCGGAGCCACTGCCCGCCGCTGCCCGTAACCCACCGCCTTGCTGCCCGTCAACCCAAATTCGGTGCTCCCGGGATATTTTGGTATAGCCCTTTACCTCCCTGCGTGGACTGGGCAGTAAATCCTTGTTGTAACTAATTTTTACCATTGTACCGGGAGTTACGAAGTTTGGCCGGGAACGTCGTCCCCACGCCCGGTAGCGTGGAGGTATCGTATTCGCTCCCCACTCGGCATTGTTACTTATTTCGTATATTTCTATATGCCGCTGCTAGAGTGATAAGGTAAATTTGCTCGTTATATCATATCAATCACTACTACGAGAGAGAGCGAGACAGTCCCGTGACCCGATCCGGGCACGAAAGTGTGAATTGACCACCCTAGCTCTTTGCCGATTTCTCAACTGCGCACGTCCGTACGCTTCCCTCATTAGGGACGATCGCGAGTTTGCCTAGAGTCCAATGATTGAATATCAACTGGCATCGAGTCGCGTCCCGTCCCGCATCAAATTGGTATCAGAGCGAGTCGAGTCTAGGGTCATCTATCATAGCATGGTCTAAGTCTGTCCAAGGTGTCTCATTGCATCTCTATATCCAATATATTAAAAGGTGTTCTCGGAACGGTAGGCTACGCCTATTGGGAAAGGGGCACACTTACGTGAGTGCGATCTTCCAATTAACCCTATGCCACGTACCGAATATTGGAGTTTAGGTCCTTCACTTCGCCTTGGTCGGTGCATTCCAACCCCATGTCCTTTGCATGCCCACGAGTAGGGGTACCCAATACTCACCACCACCACCACCTATGGCAGATCCCCGAGTCCCTAGTCCCGATGCGTCATCGGTGGTTGACATGTTTCGAGCTATTATGGGAAAAATGGATGATTTGAGTGCTCGAGTTGATAAGATGAAAGGATTAAGTACGTGAGTGGATGGCCTAGGCCCACGTTTGGAAGAAAGGATGAAGGCCATAGAGGATAGGGCCGTAGAGTTGGACCAGTCTTTTCATGGTATGGTAGGGAGAGTAGCCGTCCTAGAGAGACCCCCAGTTAAGGCGCACCCCGCACCAACACATGGTCAACAGGAGCCGGTTCAACCACCTACTGCTCCTAGGGCTCCAGGGGTAGATGATAGGAGGCGTCGAGTCCCCGAGGTAGCTGACTATGAGTCCGAGAACGAAAATGGGGGATATGGTCGTAACCATCATGTTCAACGATGGAACCATGATTTGGATGAGGATGAGCGGACCCTCAAGACCGTTCGTGCAGACCCTCCCACTTTTGACGGGTCCTTAGACCCGAAGGTCTATCTTGATTGGGAGGCCGGCATGGACCGGTATTTCGAGTGGTTTGAGAAGACGAACCACCGAAAAGTCAAATTTGCCAAAATGAAATTGCTAGGGCAGACACAAACTTATTAGAGGAACATGGAGAACTTGATGTTTCACCGTCAGGAGCCCCAAGTAGAGACGTGGGATGAGATGAGGTCCAAACTTAGGAAAAAGTACCTTACTACCTCCTACCGCCAGCGTCTCATAGACAGATGGCAGAGTCTCACCCAAGGAGATCGGTCCGTCTCCGATTACATCACCGAGTTCGATGAATACTTTTTGTGATGTGACGCCACGGAGGAAAGCTCCCTGATGGTTTCCTATTTTCGGCCTGGTTTGCAGCCACACCTATAGTATGAGCTTTTCCGTCGCAAGGTGGGCAAGTTGGAGGACGCGTATCAGGTTGCCCTCGAGATGGAGCAGTTTGAGGGAGAGTTCGAGTCAACCCAACGATATGATTGGGCCCTGTCCCTCTTCGTAGTGCCGAGCCCCGTAGCTGCTTAGGCCCATATCCGAGGGCACCCATGGATCGACCTCAAGAGCCCGCCCGTCAGGAGCCATTCGCTCCAAGGCCTCGCCCTCTCCCGCCAAGGGATCTACCTCCACCCCAACCACCGGCACCCATTATCCGCCCCCCGGGACCTATTGCCCGTCCTCTGACACCCACACCTCCTCCCCTGTTGCCTATACCCCCTATTCGTCGAGAGGATAAGGGTAAGGGACCACTTATCGGAGAGACTAGTAGGTCACGACTGTAGTGTTATCACTGTCAGGGGTTTGGTCACTTTGCCGGCCAATGTCCCAGTTGTACATCACTAGCCTTAGGGGACAAAAGGGTTGGAGAAGCTCCACCTTCTGGGATTGTGTCTGTCAGCTATGAGGCCGAGCCAGAATCAGCTGATGAATTCTATGAAGAAGATCCGGAAGAACCCATCGACACCCAGGATGTAGCACTCAGATGATGACCACCTAGGGGTGATGTCACCACATTAAGTCTAGGGTCATTCATAAGTCAGTTTTTCTTCTTTGTGTGGTTTGTTAGGAGTCTATGCATACATTTGTCAGTGCATGGTGAGTCTGCATGTGTCAAGTCAAGTCGGTCTTGTGCAAGCTCGTAGATGTCAGTCCCTTGTGAGTGTGAGACAAGTCGGATCTAATACGTACGTTGTAGACTTGTCGGAGTATGGGATCAGCTCTACATCCATGTCGTAGATCTAGTCATCTATAGGGACCCAGCGGTGATTCCTAGTGAGTCTTCGAGCCGTCGCCTCCCCTTTGAGAGTGACCCAACCCCGGAGTGTCCACCACTAGCCTCATTCCCACAGCAGCATGCGCATATCGAGTATATACGGAATGAGCAGGTGACGATTACTTGGAGTGGAGCGTACCCGCGCTACTTGGTACGATGACAGATCCGTCGGATCTACTCGAGCAGTCACACCCCTTACTCGACGGGGTCGAGTTCTTCCCACCCAAGGAGAATTGATGGGAATCAACTCCGAGCACGTACATTTTATTTTTGTATTTATGTCCTTTTGTTTGTATTTATACTCTGGACTAATTGGGTTTGTAAATTGTAAGGCATTATAAGCCAAAGGGTTAGTCTTTAACGTCTTTGAGTTCCTATGTAATATGCCAGTGGGTCCAGCAGGGTCCCCCACCCTCTTTCCCTTTGGTCCACCTAGGTCCTAGGGCCCATGTGGGGCTGGTTCAAAGTCCAAGGTTGGACTTGGACCAAGGGAGGACAAAATAAAGAAAAATCAATTTTTTCTACCCCTTTTTTCAAAGGGGTGCCCCCTTCTTTGTCCACATGTGGGGAATTATTTAATATTTTTATTTCCACCTTTCCCTTTATGCCCCTTTGACCAAGGGCATTAGTGGTCATTACTCCTAGGTCTAGGGTTTAGTATTTAATGTCTCTTGTTACATTTTAATCACTTTTAATGAGAAAAAAATACAAGAAAATTGTGTGAACATTGCCTTCGGCGCACCCCCCTCTCTCCTCCTAGCTCTTGTTCTTCTTATTCTTCATCTTCTCTCCTCTTGATCCAGGGTGTGAAGCCCTCAATATTGGAGTGAATCCAATTTCTATCTTCCCTCTAGAGTGTGAAGCCCCACCACCGCCGTTCGTGCCGTCATCGGAGCCGCCAACAAGCCGCCACAAGCCGCCATCCCCCCTGCTGTCCTGAACTCTGAGTTCCAGAACAGCAAGCTAAAGAAAAGGTCGGTCCTCCCAGCTCCCAGCTCTGATCGAGCTGAAATTTTGAGATCTTGTTCCTATTTTTGTTAGCTTTCCAGCAATATAGATTTTGCCCCATTCAGATCCCATTTACTATTTTTTCTGATATTTTATATCCACCCCTGACAGTCTACCTGTCAGCAGATCTGCATGATAGCAGTCTGTTCTTATATTTTTATCGTCCTCTTAGTCATCTCCAAATAATCCCCAAAAATTCCTGCGTGATCCCCACATACCCCCTTTCCACCCATAAAATTAACAGAGTCTAGATCCACCGTTTTCTTTTGGGGTCAAAATTCATCTTCAGGTAGACCCCTTTCTGTCCTGCCAGGTCTGGATTTCGAATCAAAAAACTTACAATGCCACCGTCATTTTCATTTCCAATCGGCTTATTGGATGGATGTGAATTTAATTTATGTGGTAGTTCTGTGAGTCCTCTTTCCAACGGCACCAGTCTCGCCTCGATCTGCCACTGGATCTGGGCACATAAATTCTTTTCGCTGGGTCACGCAATCCTGTCCCGAGAATAGGCCAGCAAAGCTGTCACTGATTAATTCCAAGAAAATTACGTTGGGTAGCTTCAGCGTCCACCCCTCCCAGCAGTCGACTGGGGACCCTCTGCCTTCGTCCCGATGAACCGTCGCCATCAGAAGCTTGCCGGAGGTCAGCGTCCCTTTGGAGGCCCATGCTTGCTGTCCTGCCAACCAGCAAACCGCAGAACCGGAGCCACTGCCTGCCACCGCCTGTAACCCACCGCCTTGCTGCCCGTCAACCCAAATTCGGTGCTCCCGGCATATTTTGGTATAGCCCTTTACCTCCCAATGTGAAGTGGGCAGTAAATCCTTACTGTAACTAATTTTTACCATTGTACCCAGAGTTTCGAAGTTTGGCCGGGAACGTCGTCCCCACGCCCGGTAGCGTGGAGGTATCAAATTCGCTCCCCACTCGGCATTGTTACTTATTTCGTATATTTCTATATCCCGCTGCTAGAGTGATAGAGTAAATTAGCTCGTTATATCATATCAATCACTACTGCGAGAGAGAGCGAGACCGTCCCGTGACCCGATCCGGGCACAAAAGTGTGAGTTGACCACCCTAGCTCTTTGCCGATTTCTCAACCGCGCACGTCCGTACGCTTCCCTCGTTAGGGATGATCTTGAGTTTGCCTAGAGTCCAAGGATTGCATATCAACTGGCGTCGAGTCGCATCCCGTCCCGCATCAATATGCCCTGAGAATTTAGAAGAATATAGAAGAGGAAGAGGGTGATAGAGAAGTGGAGGAAGATTAAAATCTATGAAAAATAGTAAAACAAAAATAAAAATAGAGCAAGAGAAAAATCGAAATAGCTTTAAAACTAAGAAGAATCAGAAGATGACGCGTAGTGCCCCAGAATTTATATAAAATATTTCTGATATAATTAAGAATTTTCTGGAATTATTAAGGGTCTAAATGAATTAATTAATGAATATTGGGTTAACTAAATCATTATTAAGACCCAAATATGATAAACAATTACTCCATCCTTAATAAATAAAGCACAATAGGTTCAAGGACCAAGCCCATTAAATTTGACCCATATTCTAGAATGTTATTTAAGTTATCCATGAAATATTGGAATAAATACACTTTAAAAGGGATAATTTAGTGGATAATTAACCAAAGAGTTTGAATTAAGATGAATGCCCACGCCCAATTTTTGTAACGGTCTACCGAGCGACCGTTACAGCCATGTAACGGACCAGACCTAGTCTGTTACACTCAGCTGATTCTGTGAGAGGAAGAACTTGCAAAAAGATTGGATCTATAGGATCCTATCTGCAAGAGACATGTTGGGTCCCGTAGTGCAGGAACACGGATCTAGAGGGGGGGGTGAATAGATCATTCTGCTAACAACTATGTCCAATTAAAAACACAATCTACCACACAGCGGAATTTACAAGATTGATAGGATTGAGGAAATTAATCTAAACAAGTTTAAACTTAATTCACTCAATCTCACCGAGCTCACACGATTACATAATCAGATAGTAGAGAACACACAATCACAAGAATCAAACCACAAGACACGGGGATTTTTAAGGTGGTTCGGGACCACGACGGGCTCCCTACGTCCACCCCTCACCAAACCGGTGAGGCTTCACTACACGCTACAAAATGTAGCAACACAGGGACGAACCCCAACACACATACACTACTTTCGCAGCAACACACACACACGAGGCCTTGCCTCAAACTACTGCCTCAGCAGCACACACACACACACACACACACCATTGGGGAACACACCCCGAACAAATTCCTCACACGGAGTCACAACTCCGTCCACACACACATAGGCACTGCCTACACAACCACACGGGAGTAAACTCCCAACCACACACGGGGAACACACCCCAAGTTATGCCCAACCACACACGCGGATGTACTCAGCACAAAACGACGCACATAAATCAACACACACACTCGGAGACCCCTTTCTCCGAACACCCACACAAAGCATTATCTCAAATGTTTATGAACCGAAAACACATATGTGCTATGACCCTCCAAACAAATTATAGAAATGAAAACTAGACAGTTGCATCAAGTATAAGGCTCCCCCTTCTTCAGCAAAATCTGATTCTCCTTGCTCTTTGACGGATGATCATAATCTTGACATCATCTTCTCCCTCTCCTCAAGCCGCTCATCTTTTCCTTCTTCCAATCTCTTCTTCACCTGAAAGAATAGATAGAAATAATAAGTTCAAACTTTAAGCTAATCTCAAACAAGAGTATAGAAATGAATGGTTTAGAGATCCCCCTCTTCATCTTCATCCTATACAAGGATCACATGAGCATTAGGATTGTTGTATCACAAAAATCACAACTCATATATATATGCAAGAGATAGGACATATGAAGCCCTCCTATAATGCCTTAAAGTAGGTTTTCGAGCTCTATCAACAAAGATCAGAATGAGGAAGATTTGCAGTGATTAGAGCTCCTCCTTTCTCTTCTTCAAACGTATTTGAATGCTTCTGCAGGATGAAGAAAGTTCTTGAAGAAGGATGATCGATTCTTGCAAAAACGAAGTTGTAACTTGATTTCCTTCGCAACTTCTAGTAGAGGATTGATTGAAGACTTGAATCCACCTTCTTCCCTTCACATACAAGCTCAGAATAACGTGGGAGAAGTCATGGAGCTGCTACTTTCAACCTGCACATGTAAGGGTTAGAAGAAAAATGATTTTCAGATCTAGCATCCTCTTCTCCTTTTGGTTTGCAACCCAAGAGATGTATATATGTGATTAGAACGGTGAAGGGATAGCTTGCAGACCAGATCCACGAATTAGGGAGACATATAGGGCATTAGGAATTGATTGGTAGGACTTTTGGGGCAAGAAAATGGCGGTCAAAGATGGTGGCTGGACGTTCGACCGGAAGGGGTCGACCCCAGGGTCGACCCTCGGGCATACAAAAACCAAACAGAACCAATTTTTTGGTTCTGGGTTACAGGGGTCGACCCCAGGGTCGACCCTTCAATGGGTCGACCCCAGGGGTCGACCCTCGTGCTTCCAGAACCCAAACAGAACATGATTTAAGGTTCTGGGTTACAGGGGTCGACCCCAGGGTCGACCCTTCAATGGGTCGACCCCAGGGGTCGACCCTCGTGCTTCCAGAACCCAAACAGAACATGATTTAAGGTTCTGGGTTACAGGGGTCGACCCCAGGGTTGACCCCTTTCAGCAGATTTCAAAACTAGTTCTGTTTTGAACAGAACTTTAGAGGGTCAACCCGATGGGTCGACCCCTTCTTGTTTGGGTCTGAAAAAGGGCTAAAACTTCCATCAAATCAATGGGAAACAAATGATTAAATATTACCATAATCCCATGAAGATCAACCATGATTTTTCATCCTGAAAAACATAATAAAGCAAGAGGTTAGATCAAGATCAAAATATATGGGTCATGCATTAACATATGAAGCTAGTTTTGAGACCGAGACCCAAAAGTCATGAAATGTGATTGCGAAATCATTAGCATGAGGCATATGAGCATTCCCATGATAGATCAGTATCAAGGCATTAGAGAACTCAATTTTCCAGTTCAAGATTAGAAGAGTCTCACCATGGATTCCAATATAACTTCTTACCTTGAAGCAATATTACCCTGCACTATATGGCAATGAACTCATAAGCAAGTTGATATTAAACCGAGTCTCAAGATCCCAATTTCAACCCAATTCTCCTACAAGCCATTTCACCAACCATTTAAGCCATATGATCCGAAGGACAAGGAACCATCATTCAAACTCATCAAACCACATATAATTCCCTCTATTCATTTAGCATTACCAAAGTACACATTCATGATATGAGGCTCAATATGACATGATGTACATGAGGCTCAATAGGACATGATGCTCGAGTGTGCTTTTCACAAAGGCCTTTCACATTGAAGATAGAGCAACCGCACCAAGTGTAGATGGAATGTATATGTAATGTGCTAACCTCAAAGCACGTATGAACCTCAAAGAGTCACAGATGCATTCACATGATGATATCCCAAAAGAAATAGTTTGTAATCAAACAATTTGTAATCATTTCCACAATCATTACATACTTCATACTCATGAAGACATGAGTAACCATTCACGCACAAGGCCAAGCAACAGAGTCATTTTGTAATCATCAAAATCACATACACAACAATCTCCCCCATTTTGATGATGACAAAATATTATGCTATAATGCTCTCTCCCCCTTTGACATAGTCAGAAATGGGGATTATGATGGAAAATCCAGAAGGGCAAGAACCCATGGACAAGAACCCATGGACAACCAGATTATGAAGAGAACCAATGTGTACAATTATGTATGAACTAATTGCAGAGCTGTTGGAAACCAATTGTTGAAATGAAACTCTTATACCAAGTGGCTGATACCAATTGTGGAAAGTGGAAATGCAAAAGTGGATAATATGGTCATGCAAGATGACAAAACGATATGCAAATGCACATGAGTTGCAGCAATTGGAAATGGCGTATGGCATGAACAATGATGAGCCAGCAAATAAGCACTCAAACACCAATAGAAAGGTATTGACTCATGCAAGACCTGATGAGTTAAGCATATAAGATCACATGCAAAGCTCCCCCATTGACATTGACACATTAGACGACTATTTTGATTTTCAAATTTTTGATTTTTAGTTTTCTTGTGAAATGCATGAAACATGATGTATGATCAAAATGATGAGACATGAAATGCATACAATGTAATCAAGCAGATATCTATAGATACATGCAACATAACTCCTTCACAAGAAGTGATACTAATTGATTTACAGTGAGGGGATAGGAGTAGGAAAAGTGCAAGTGAGTCATTAAGTTCAGAATGCTCATGATTACACCTAGAGGATTATGCAGATAAATAGGAGAAGACGTACAGCAGGTCATTGCAATTAATCAAATTTTCAGAATACATATCAAATCAAATTACCATGTGCAAGTGAGTAACATGAGAATGAAGTTTAGCCATATGGATAACCAGATTTTCAAGTAAACACAATAGTAACTGCATAGACTACATTTCAAAGTAGAGAACATCGTATTGGAGGCTTCGCTGTACCTCAATCGAATATATCATCAAAAATTTTCATACTGACAATTTGAATTTTTCTAAGAAGGATCAGGTTCAACATAATTCTTTTTTACGCGAGGAGATACATGGAGCTCATGCCAGAATCCCCGGTTACTCGGAATACTGAACCTTGTCACCTCATTTGAACAGAGATACTTTAGTCGACACTTTTCAGAAATGAACCACATCACGTCTCAGGTGACATGTGCCCAGTTTACTCAGTGAGACTTAGCATTGCTCTGCCTTTCATTCCAACCAATTTTTTATGCGGAGGCAGGCATCTTTTTCCTCAACTGTCTCTTATCATCCATGCAGCAAGTTGAATTACTTTAGAGTGTTGAAATGAAATTCCTATATCCTTATGAATAACACTCAATTTCACATTAAAGTACATGAAGTGTACAAATTTGATTCAACATGTATGGAGAAAATTTAACTCAAAATAAGATAGTGCAGCTCCCCCTATGTAAATGCAATAAGCATGAAATGCTCCCCCTAAGAGTTTGACATGAAGCACACTTGTTAAGACTCAGATGTAACATTATTTAACAATGGAGTGTTTGGTCTTAGAAGTTTCAAGGAAGGGGTTGAATAGCATATAATAACATGCAAGCATACAATGTAATGACATGCATATGCAATGCAAAATGAAAAGGTATGCAATCTCAATACTTGAAATGTTGGCTCCAAAGATATGATGACTAATGTTGGAAGTATTCTTTTTGGCATTTATGCAACATGAAATGTTCAAGATGATGCATTTCAAAATATGCACTATATGCATGCTAGAAATGTCAACAATGTAACAAGACACACGATGAGCTTCATCTTCCAAAAGCACTATGTGAATGATATGCAAAGAATGATATGCAAATATGTAATGTGATGCAAGATTTCAGATTTCACATGACACTCTATATGCACCTAATGCAACTAATGCATGACACGTATTATCAATTGTTAAAATGTGACGACACAATTTTATTCTGAAAAGAGAATTCAGAAAATTCATTCAAAGCATCAAAATCATCACATGTGAACTTTTCTTGAAAACAGTTGTGCTTTTAACCAAAAAGATGAGTGGCACATTAGTAAAGACCATGGAACATTGATCAACTTCAGTCCTCAAGATGTTCAGCCATAAACACAATATCATCATGCAGAGAGAATGGAAAAACATCATTTTCAAAATTTTCAGCATGCAAAACTCCCACATAATCAATGCATGATTTCAGAAAATTCATTTAAGTTGGATGCCATATGCATAAATGATTCATGGTACTAGGCGGAGGCATATTCTCACGCATGGTGATTACTTTCAGACAGGCTTGACCTACCCTTCCACATGTCACTATTTTATATACCATGTAATCATGAAATGATGATCAGAAAAATACAATGCATTCCCATATGACATCGGGGGTTTAGCAAAAGGCATTCAATGGCTACACTCTCATATATACTGCTCAGATGTTCCAATACCATTCAGCCAAGCATTCATCATCCACATTGTCAAAAGCAACCAAGGGGTATTCAAAACTTCAAAATCATTGTCTATCAAGATATGGCATTAACATCAAGACCAAAGAGCTTCAAACAAACACTTTATTTTCTCACCTTTATCTTGAGTTATCTTTATTGACATTTTCAGATTCTTTGCTTTATTCCGCTTGTTGTCATCTTCATCAACATGCTCCTAATCTCAATAGAAGTAGAACAACTTTGGCATTGAAGTCTTCTTAAGCTTCTTTCTTTCTCTCCTGCAAGAAATAGAATGATATTAGTCAAAAGAAATGAAAGCAGATCAAATCTTGCATTGAAGTCCTCTTGAGCTCCTTTCTTTCTCTCCATGATTTCAAAGGTTGATGATCATTATCAAACTTGCACTGTAAAGAGCTCAATTCATATCAATCTCAATTCAATACAAGTGAGAAAACCAATTTCAATATTTTTCTTCCACAAGACAATCTCTTATGAGCTGCAAGTATGAATGATGAGCTTCAAGTATCAACTCAGGGACAAGCCCAAGTTCACCAAGGCATCACACCAAAACTGGCCAAGTCGACTTAGAGCCTTCCCCTTGACCTTAATGCAATCCTGCAATAAAGTTCTCATTTGGTTGTTTTAGGTACCCAAATCTTCTTGGGTCCTGGATGGTTAGTTGCACCTCTAGAGGGTGCCTTCCACAGTTCTTGGGCATGCATATCATCAAAATACATTAACGAGCAAACATGCATGGTATGCCCAAACTCACCACAATAATGACAACCACCAAGAGACTTCACAGAATTATCATAAACATGATAATCAAATTTCTGTGATTTAGCATGAATGTTATCATTATAAGCATGGAAATTTTTCTTCTTCACAACAGGATGAGCATGAAATTTCTGTGGGTCTGTAGAGATGTTATCATTTTTCAAACTAAAGTAATTGTTCATCCTGTGACCAAACCTTCCACAATGAAAACAGTTCAAAGGAGCAAATCTTTCAAATGGTCTTCTTGCATGAATTTAAGAGTTATCAAGAGTTCTTTTTGTGTTCAGAAACTTTCTTGGCTTTGTGAAGCCATTCATTTTCTGGCATGCTTCTAGATCTTCAGATTTCATCAAAAAGTAATCATGCATCATATGGCCAAGTTCACCCTAATAAAAACATGAGATTTTCTTTGTGGATGCATGTGTATGTGCAACAAGATTTTTCATGGCATTCATCGTGACACCAGCAACATTTTTTACCTTTTGATGCAAGTTTTGTTTCTTTTTCAGACTTTCATTTGATTGCTTTGTTGTTTGAGGAACAGATTGATTTGGAGACCCATTGGATGTGTTGGCTATATTAGAACTATGGACAAATGATGTGTAGACTTTATTTTTAAAGTTCATTTTATTCACAGGATTATAGCCCAGCCCCTCTTTTTGGAAATTCACCTTAGTCCCCAATATCTTGTTTAGATTTATTCCCCATTCACAAACTTACACAAAGAAGCATTCAGATCAAGAATTTCTTTTTCAAGTGATGAAATGTGTAATTCATAGGAAATTATCTCATTTTCAGAAGAAATGACTTTTTCATTCAATTGAGCATTGATGGTTTGGTAGCTTTCCATCTTTTGTTCTAACACAAGCATCTTGTCAGATTCATCAACAATCACAGATTTCCCTTTTTCAAGTTTTCAAGATTTTTCAATCTACTTTCAAGCAGGGACATCTGAATTAGCATTGCACTGTTCTCCTTTTTGAGTTCTTCATTTTCATTTGTAAGTTTATCATTCATAATCAATTCATTACAAATATCCTGATCAATTGAGTTTGATTCTATTTTGTTTCTTAGATCTTTTTCAGTTTTCTCCAATTGATTGATTTTATTCTTGAGGGCAACATTCTCATTTCTCAAACAGGCAATGGTTTCTTTGTGACATTCAACATCATGCTCTAAAAGTTCATTCAACTTATCAAGCTCAGAACACTTATCATAAGAACCATTTTCATGGAGCATGTTTTCATATTTCTTTTTCAGTTTTCTATTTTCCGACTTGACTTTCTTATATTGTTTTGCCAACTCATCATAAGCATCAACAAGATCTTCAAGAGTAAATTCTTCAGAATCTGAATTTACCTCTTCTGCATCTTTGTCACTTTGTTGATCTGTATCATCGGCCATGAGACATTTTTATCTTTCCTTCTCTTGAGCTTTGATCAGCCGGTCCATTAGCACCTTTGCCGTCCTACAAGAAGATGCAAATGGATACTTGTTACTACTTACAGAAGCTTTCAATAAACTCAAAGCAGTAACATTATCATGATGCATCATTTTATCCTGATTAGGCCACTTGGTCTCATCTAGAGTTAATATGTGTGGACCATGACAAATCAATTTCCAAAGACTAGGATTAATAGAATTGATCACCATACACAATTTACCTAGCCATGAATTAAAATTCAAACCAGTGAAGATTGGCAAACAGTTATTGATATATGTTCAGTAGAAAATTTCATGATTGTGGAATGCACTGGGATCACTCTGTAGATCGCAAGATCTAGGGACAACAGAGCCTCGCTCTGATACCAATTGTTGGGTCCCGTAGTGCAGGAACACGGATCTAGAGGGGGGGTGAATAGATCCTTCTGCTAACAACTATGTCCAATTAAAAACACAATCCACCACACAACGGAATTTACAAGATTGATAGGATTGAGGAAATTAATCTAAACAAGTTTAAACTTAATTCACTCAATCTCACCGAGCTCACACGATTACATAATCAGATAGTAGAGAGCACACAATCACAAGAATCAAACCACAAGACACGGGAATTTTTAAGGTGGTTCGGGACCATGACGGGCTCCCTACGTCCACCCATCACCAAACCGGTGAGGCTTCACTACATGCTACAAAATGTAGCAACACGGGGACGAATCCCAACACACATACACTGCTTTCGCAACAACACACACACACACGAGGCCGTGCCTCAAACTATTGCCTCAGCACACACACACACACACACACACACACACACACACACACACACACACACACACACACACACACACACACACACACACACATACACACACACACACACACACACACACACACACACCACTGGGGAACACACCTCGAACAAATGCCTCACACGGAGTCACAACTCCGTCCACACACACATAGGCACTGCCTACACAACCACACGGGAGTAAACTCCCAACCACACACGGGGAACACACCCCAAGTTTGCCCAACCACACACGCGGATGTACTCTGCACAAAATGACGCACATAAATCAACACACACACTCGGAGACCCCTTTCTCCGAACACCCACACACAGCATTATCTCAAATATTTATGTACCGAAAACACATATGTGCTATGACCCTCCAAATAAATTATAGAAATGAAAACTAGACAGATGCATCAAGTATAAGGCTCCCCCTTCTTCAGTAAAATCTGATTCTCCTTGCTCTTTGACAGATGATCATAATCTTGACATCATATTCTCCCTCTCCTCAAGCCGCTCATCTTTTCCTTCTTCCAATCTCTTCTTCACCTGAAAGAATAGATAGAAATAATAAGTTCAAACTTTAAGCTAATCTCAAACAAGAGTATAGAAATGAATGGTTTATGTAGACACGCCAAAATTGATACTATGTTGATCAAATCTCATGTTACTATGATAACGCCCCATAGTGAACTTCAATATTTCTATAATATAAAGTTTTTGTATTTTTGTGTGGGTTTTTATGATTTTTCTTACATTTTTGTAAATAGCGACCTTATCTGGGGCGTGTTCTCAAGAAAGGACGACCATACATAAGGGCGTCAATTCCTGGTATTATGAGAGTCCAATTACGATTTGAAAATCAATGACTAACGTCCTTTCTTAGGGCGTGTTTTCAATTAACGCCTACTCTTCAGGCGTCTCTTCACAATTTTTAAATAAGGAAGGTTTTTTTATTACTAAATTCAAATCCAAGAGTTGACGCCTTTGTCCCAGTCGTGTTTTGAATTAACGCCTTAGGTCAGGTCGTCAATTTTAATTGACGCCTTCTGAGGGTCGTCTCTCACCCTTCCGTGTCCTGTTTGGGTACACCTTTCCTGGAGAGTTCCCTGCCTTGATTAATCACTTGCTCGATCCGGGAACTAGAGTCCTTGCTATTGATGATCATTGCTTGATCTTATCTTCCCAAATCTATGATTATCTGTGATCGAAACCCTATAAAAGGATGCCCTGGTTGATCTCGCGCGAGGACACGGGGGGGTGCTGCCGATTGAGGTTACAGAAGCTAGTTTACAGAGAGCTATTGCTCAGACAGAGATTAGAGTTTACAGAAGAATGGAAAGGGCTCTCTTCATCATCTCCCTCCTGTTGCACTAACCACAGTTGTAGCATCAACATGGTTTCCCTTTACTGTTGTCAGGAACAGCAGGGGCTTCTTTCTGTTCGTTTATCTTTATCATCTCATCATCGTTCTGTCGTTGTTCAGCATCATCAGATAGTCTTCTCTTGCATTAGTTTTTCTTTGCATCTTCTCCCTTCCCTAATTCTCTTAGGGGTTTTAAAATAACCAAAAGGTGCACACTTTATGCTTCACTTTCATCATCCTATTGTTCTTTTGAATTGATACTACACTCACGTTTGGCTGATCCCCTCTTTTCTTTACTTGTTTGTGTCTTTGTTTAAGGGTAATCAAGAGGAAAACCCCCTTCATCGGCCGGCCGGTAGAAGGAGGAGGAAGGAATCTACATCCATCCTGCATCTTCATCTTCATCAGGTATTCGCGATCATCTTCTTTCTTCTTGAGGTAACCCCTCTGGCGATCACACTCCTTATTAGTACTACGTGCTCCCTCACACCCCCTTTTTATCATTCTTTCCATTCTTCATCTTATTATTATTTTTGTCTTAAAAGTGGATTTTCCATAATCTACAAATTGGCGATCACGGTGGGACAACCACTATTTTTCTGTTGATTACCCCTTTCGTATTGGCACCCACGTGTGCCCTTTCCAATCGGCACCCATGTGTGTCCTTTCCCCTTTGGCACCCACGTGTGCCCTTTCCCTTTGGTACCCACGGTACCCCTCCCTTGTGCCCTACGGGCACCCTCCACTGTGCACACTGCACACTCTGGGATCAGCCAGTCCAGTGATTTTCCTAAATTAACGCCTTCTATAAAGGCGCTTTTTGAGTTAACGCCTTGATCCAGGGCGTCCTTTTTCTGTTTAACGCCTTCTGCCAAGGCGTCTTTCATCGCGTCTCTTGGTTTTTTACTCTGTCTGTGAATTCGCGCCCTTCTTTCCGGGCGTCCTTTTATTGATTAACGCCTTACATCAAGGCATGTTTTTCTTTTGATCGTGTGCACCACTCACATTTGACGCCCTCTGTCAGAGGCGTCCTTTTCACATATAGCGCCTCACACTAAGGCGCGGTTTTGCACTGTCTGTGAGCGCCTCACAGTGATTCACGACAACCGCGCTGTCGTCTCTTTCATTAGTAGCTACTGCTTCAGAGTCGTCTCTTTCCTCTGCGTTCACAGAGACTTGCTTCTTGTGTTTATTCATGCGGGATTGATTCTTACATTCATCATTTGATTATATTGGTGTGATCTGCTTATATTATTCTGCATTTTGTGGCATTGGGTTGAGAGACCTCCTCTCTCTACACTAGGATTCCACACACCTCTCTTGGAATCGGGATAACCCTCCATTGAGCATTCCGTCTCTTTGGATCAGAAATCCCTTTTCCAAGACCTCCGTAAGTCCCCGCACCCGTAGATTCCCTCACGGACGCCGGGTTGGTTGTACCTTGAGGTACCCGGAGTTTAGATAGCCCACCGTTGGTGAGGAGAGAGAAAGAACTTAGTTAACCCGGATATCACAACCGAAACTCACAACTAAGTTCTACACTACAAAGAGAGAGGATTGTACATCAATTTAATTCACTCTAATCTCAGACTTGAATCTAAAAGCTTGCGTTCATTACAACTTGTTTGCATAACTTGATTGGATTGAGTGATTACTGCAATTATAATTCCTCCAAAATAAGCTTCTCTGCTTAAACATGCAACTCCGTTCAGGTAAGATTATCAACATGGCAAGCTACGGGTACGCCTATGATGATGTGGAAGAGAATATTTTTGATCAATCTTATGAGGCACCCCTCCAAGATTCCATCTATCATGAGGGAAACCACCCTCCGTCTCAGGCTCATTATTCTCAAATTCATGTGGTTGACACCTCAACTCACGAGGTTGAACCCTCTTCTCAAGCTTTACCATCCAATCAGAACACATCGGGGAGCACCTCCCCTTCTTTCAACGTCAATGATTTAATTCATGCATTATCTCAATTGGACGATTCCCAGCGGCAGGCAGTTCAGGCCGCTTTGAAAGGGAAATCTATTCCCTCTTCATCTTCCAATCCCCCTCCGGCCGCGAGTGGCCATCACGTTGTTAATGACCAGGCGGTCTTGCACAAACCCCCCTCTTGTCCACCAACGCCCGGTGCGGCCATGCCGGCCCAACAGGCAAGTTATTCCGCGGCTAGGCCCAATTCTTTCTACCTCCCCAAATTCTAAGGACGCCTATGCCAAATACCTTCATTCCAAATTCGGCCCCGATCGAGTCAGACACTAATGCTTTGCTCCTTCAGAAATTGGCTAGCATGGAAGAACAACTCAACAAGGTTACTGCTACCAAGAATGCTCCAGAGATCTCTCTGCCTACATTGCCAGTTTTTCACTTACCACCTTCTGAGATGCCGAATTTCCGGCGATACAATGGAGCTGGCAATCCATTTATTCACTTGAAGGATTTTATGTATGAGACCTCTTTTTGGCAAGGCAACAAAGCCTCACTGGCTTATTTGTTTAGAAGATCCCTAGAGGGGCCAGCCCTCGAGTGGTTCTATTCCTTGGATCCGACAGATGCCAGCAATTTTGATGTGGTTCAAAGGAAATTCTTACAGAAGTATAGGGACCGGGTTGGACCCTCTCTATCTGTTACGGACCTGGTTGCAGAGAAAATGAAGCCCGAGGAGGACTTCATCATATTTGCTGATAGATGGCGATCAATGGCGGAGAAATTGAAAGATACTTTGTCAGAACCGGAGCAGGTTAAAATGATTATTTCAAATGCAACCCCTCAGTTCCGGCATATATTAGCCATGAACAGAGTGACCACCATGGAGGAGCTCTATGAAAGAGCTCGATATATTCAAACTCAGATGAAGGATTCGCCCATCATGGGCATGTTCGAACTGAAACCACGGTTGGGTAAGAAAAATACAAATGTCAACAATAGCGGGCCCACGATTGAGGGCACCGTCATCAATGAGCAAGTTGGCGCGGTCAGCAACCCCACACCTTTTCGCCAATCTAACCCACGACCTCCGCCACCTCCACAACAAAACACCCTCTTCCACTCACCCCCACAACACCAATTTGCTCCTCAACCTTCCTTGCTCCTCCACAAAACCAAACGCCACATGCAGACCCCTCAGCTCCGCAACAGTACCACCAAGTACCGCCACCCACCAACTATGGCCCGCAACAACAACAGCAAAGGAGACCACTTGGCCCCAAAAGGGCCCATTATCCGCCATTGCCAGAAAGTCTCCCAGATATATTTAATGCCCTGATGGCTGCTAATCTACTCATGCTACCAAAAGAAAGGACAGCGTGGCCCGCTAATGTTGACACGTCCCGCTATTGTGTTTTCCACCGCTCCCCTGGTCACAATATTGACCATTGCTTTCACTTCAAGGACTACATCTATGATTTAAATGACCAGGGTGGCATTAATTGGACGAGATGAGACAGTTCATCGCTGCTATGAAAGTAAGAAGGCCTCCTCGGCAACAGCAGGCTCAGCAGCCGCAGCAACCAGCTCCACCAGTACAACAGCAAGCTCCAGCACCTCAGCAAGATATGGGGATTGTCCACAACCCATTGCCGGAGCACCAAGCAAATCAGCATGTGAACCCAGTCACGTCTCTCCATGAAGTAGAGAGAGGGCAGGGATGGCACGAAGAAAACGCCTATGTTGGGGCATTCAATCATAATTCAAATCAACCTCCGCGCCTTTTGCGCACACTTCCTTCTTCTTCTACCCCTCAATTAGGTCGCTCCCTTTTGCGCCCCGTTAACCCATCTGTCCCCACTAATTCCTCATCCTTGCCAACCCAGTCTCTCCTTACCCGTCCACCACGACCACAGCCTCCGACGCAGCAATCTCCATCATTCGCCACCAATCCTTCGCCATCACCATCTAGGCCACTCCTCATTCACCCATCACCAGCACCGGTTACATCCACTGCCATCACTCCTCCGTCGGTAAGGACACCTCCACCATCAGCTCAGCCACCATTTATACCCCGAACCCTCCTTGTTCAATCCGCTAGCACTTCCCACACTCGGGCACCCCTTCCTACTCCTACGCCTCCTACGGGGGCTGCCTTGTGGAATTCCTCACCGATTTCTTCTTCAAACACTCCTCCACCAATTTTCAATGCTAACACCCCTTCTTCTTCCAATCCTCCCTCCATCCTTGCCCCGACAGAGGCACGTCGAACCATGGCACCGCTCCGCAGTGGACGGATGTTCCAGCGCATCTTTCCCCAGAGAGAGCAGGAGCCCGCACAAGGGCCAAATGAACAAGAATAGGAGCAAGAGTCCGTGCCAGGCACTCAATATGATTTACTGGAGCATCTTGACCGAACTCCAGCAAGAATCTCTATTCTAGAATTAATTAAGAGGTCAACCACTCATCAATTGGCTTTAAAGGAATATTTACAGAAAGTTATGGTCAATGAGGACATCCCTGCCGAGCAGATAACCACAGTCTTGACGCACGCTAGCAGTCAGCCGGCAATTACTTTTTATGAACATGAACTGGCACCTCAACCGGCAAGAAAGTATGCTTTATGCATCACAGTGGATATCAATAAGGTGGCAGTAAAACAGTGTTTGGTGGACACTGGGGCATCCATCAATGTATTGCCGTCCACCACTTTGAAGATGTGCGGCATTCCAGAAAATCAGATTCGGCCATCTACCATAACAGTCACAGCATACGATAATACTAAAAAACCTCCTTTGGGCATGATAACATTAAAGGTTAGTTTGGGTCCAGCAACAATCACAGTCGATTTTCACATTTTGGATATGGATCCAACATTCAATGGCATCTTGGGTCGCCCCTATATTCAACAGTTAGATGCAGTGCCCTCTACGAATCATCAATGCCTCAAGTTTCCACACAAGGGCATCATTATCAAAGTGACTAGCATGCCGATCCTGCCTGATGAAGACATACACCTAGCAACGTCAGTTCCTTCTATTTGGCCTTCCAACAAACCGTTGCTATCAGTGCTGGATATCCCTCACCCACGGCCGATGCCACCCGAGACAGTTACAACAGTTGCCATGACACCCCTAACTTCCAAGGGGAAGAAGAAGAAGAACACAATGAACACCCCGGGATGGAATATTTTGATGAGAATGGGGTACCAGGTTGGCAAAGGCCTGGGTGTCAATTGTCAGGGCAAAACTAGGCCTGTCAAGTCACAGAAATTGATTGCACGAGGCGGTCTAGGCTACAAAGGGCTGAGCAAAGATGAAAATGAACCATGGGCAGTCATGACATCCTCTCTGAAGACGGATCGCCAACCGCTTACATGGACATTACAGACACATTTTATTAAAGGTAGCGTCCAAAATAATGAGCAGACTACAATAATCACTTCCATGTTAGACTGTCAAGATGTTCATGCTAGACAGTTTGCTCGACATATTGCTCCACTGGTTACATACAAAGCCCTGGAATCTCTAAGGCCTGATAAGAGGAGGAAAATGGATGATCCAGAGTGTGACTGGTATAGATGGTTTGATATGAATGACATTACTATTGCCTTAAGCCGTCTCTTCATGCCGACAGATCCGAAATGGCCACCACTGATCCACGACTTGATTGAAAAGCCTGTTGTGATAACAGACAAGAGACAGCTGCTGAGTGATTATACAGACACTGGAGAGCCTGATGTACCATATGAAGAAGGATTTACAATAGACAGGTTGTGGGCCGGCCTTTTCTCTCTCACTTCTATGCATCCGTCTCTTCTTGCTTCTCTGCATTCTCAAATGTTTTCTCACGTGCCGAGACCGCCTCCGATCACGATCAGCTTTTCTCCAAATTCAATGCAAGTCTCTCTTTCAATTCCTCCCTTGCTCCTCGAGCAATTTTCCAAACTCTCCATCACACCCCCGCGTGGGTCATCTTTGATTCAATCTTTCTCCAATCTTTCAATCTCCACTCCTCCTTCTATTCTCCCTTCACACTGCTTTCTCCTTGGAAAAGAAAATAAAAATAAAGATAAAAATGAAAACGAAAAAGAAAAAAAATGCCAACTTCCCTCATCCTCCATCTCTGTTGAGGAGACCTCTTATCTCCTCTCTGAGTGTGCCCCGACCCAGGGGCCGCTCTTCCAAGATTCACTAATAAACCTTTTCCACCCCTCCTGCGAGGGGTCCTCATCTGTATCCCCTCCTGTATCTACTTTTTCACCCCCTCCCTGTTCTTCTTCTAATAATCAAGCTAGTTGCTATTCTTCTTCTAATAATAAAATTCATGGGGTAGTTTCACATAGGAAATCCAAGGGTAAGCAGATTCCCCGTAGATTCTTGTTAGAATTGGCTAGAAGATGTCGGGCATGCTCAACCCTCCCCGAATTCCTAGAGAATCCGATTATCCTGCCAGAATTAGAATATGAGGGTACTTGTGCTTCTTATGAGGGTTTTGGTGTCTATGAGATTATGAATGATGAAGACCCTGTTGAAGAGGGGGATGAAAGTTATGAAGAATATGAGGACGAGGCTGATGCCCTTGCTAGTGGCATGAGAAGATTTGACGAACCATCAGCCTCAGTAGAAGAGCCTACCAAAGAAATAAATCTGGGTACGGAAGAAGACCCTAGGATTGTCCTCATCAGCAAGAATTTGCCGCCTGCCGAAGAGGAGGCGCTTATTTCGGTACTTCAAGAATACAAGGACACGTTTGCGTGGAGTTATGAAGATATGCCTGGATTAGACCCTACGCTCGTTGAACATCGGCTTACACTTAAGCCAGGGTCTGTCCCGATCAAACAACGGTTGAGACGTTTCCACTCTAACATGGCTTTAAAGATGAAAGAAGAGGTCGACAAGCTTCATAAGGCTAGATTTGTTAGAGTTGTCCTCTATCCGAACTGGGTGGCTAACATCGTCCCGGTCATGAAGAAAGATGGAAAGGTTCGGATTTGTATAGACTTTCGGGACCTCAACCGTGCGTGTCCTAAAGATGACTTCCCCCTCCCTCATATTGATGTTTTGATTGATAATACGGCAGGATTTGAGACTCTCTCCTTCATGGATGGTTTTTCGGGTTATAATCAGATCCGCCTTGCTGAAGAAGATCAAGAGAAAACGTCATTCACTACACCATGGGGTACTTACTGCTATGTCGTCATGCCTTTTGGACTCAAGAATGCTGGAGCCACCTATCAGAGGGCTATGATGGCAATTTTTCATGATATGATTCATATTTATATTGAGGTGTATGTGGATGACCTGGTAGTAAAATCAAGAACAAGGATTGAGCATCCTGGGGTTTTAGCTAAAGTCTTGCAAAGATCACGAGAATATCAGTTGAAAATGAACCCCAAAAAGTGTGTATTTGGTGTTTCATCAGGGAAGTTGCTTGGATTTATTGTCAGCAAAAGAGGAATTGAAGTTGATCCCAATAAGGCAAAGGCCATCAGAGATATGCCTCCTCCCAAGAATTTGAAGGAAGTTCGAGGATTAATCGGGAGGTTGCAATTTATTCGCCGCTTTGTCTCCCAGCATTCACAAAGATGTAGGCCGTTTTACGAGCTTACTAAGCCGGGGGTCAAGTTTAATTGGGATGACAAGTGTCAGGCAACTTTTGACGGATTGAAGGATTATCTGGCCAATCCTCCTGTTCTGAGGCCGCCAATTCCGGGCAAACCACTTATCCTCTATGTTTCTGTCCTGGATGACTCTGTAGGTGCTGTCCTAGCTCAAGTGGATGAAGAAGGGAAGGAGAGGGCAGCATACTACTTGTCTAAACTTCTCAACCCTTGTGAGCAGAGGTACTCAGCCATGGAGAAGACTTGCGCTGCTTTAGTTTGGGTAGTTCAGAAGTTAAAACATTATTTCTTAGCTCACGAGGTTCACCTCATTGCTCGCATGAATCCGATTAAATTCCTTCTTGAAAAATCTGTCCTTACCGACCGATTGGCACGCTGGCAAAGTTTTCTCTCTCAATTTGACATCACTTACATTCAATAGAAAGCAATCAAAGGTTACGCCATCGCCGAACATCTTGCTCACCACCCTCTCCCTCGATTTGATCCTGTCAATTCAGAGTTTCCAGATGAAGAACTAATGTCCATTAATCAACCCCACGATCCTATGTGGACATTACATTTTGATGGAGCTCTAAATTCCCAAGGAAGAGGGATCGGCATGGTTCTTTTAACACCAGAAGGGGTCACCATCCCATTTGCTGCTCAGCTCACTTTTCCTATCACAAACAATATAGCTGAGTATGAGGCCCTTTTGGCCGGTCTTCAAACCGCTTATAAATACGATGTTACCCAATTACGAATCGTGGGTGACAGTCAACTCATTCTACGCCAGGTGCTTGTCAAGTGCCGCACTATCAATCATAAACTCAAGCCCTACCAGGAACTTGCTTCAGCTTATGCCAAACTCTTCACCAAGTTGATCTTCGTCCATGTCCCTCGAAGCCAGAACATCTTAGCTGACTCTCTTGCCTCTTTGGCCTCTGCTTTAGTCTTTCCTCCCCAACGAGATTTTCACGTTCCTCTCATTCATCAGCGTGACACTCCAGCTATTAAGGATCGTGCATTCCTCGACATTAGGGACAAGGTGCTCGAGAAGGTCAGGCGGAGTGAAGCTCTTAAAGGCAAAGAGGTCATGTTGTTAGATTGGGAAGAAGAATTGGCTGATGAAGAGAAACCTTGGTATTATGAGATTGCCAGATATTGCAATGATCAATCCTATCCCGAAGAAGCCACTGTGGAAGAAAGGAAAGCAATCAGAAGAGTGGCTCAATGGTATGTTTTGGTTGGAGGTGTGCTCTATAGAAGAGGGCTCACGGGTGTTTTATTAAGATGCCTCGACGATGATGAATCCTGGAAGGTCGTGGAAGAGGCGCATTCAGGAGTGTGTGGTGGTCATGTGAACAGCCAGATGCTAGCTAAGAAGATCCTTAGGCTAGGCTTCTATTGGCCAACTCTAGAAGAGGATTGTTCCATCTATGTTCGAAGGTGTGTTATGTGCCAACTGCACGCCGACAAGATTCATTCTCCTGCTTCTTCACTCCATCCTATGTCCTCCCCATGGCCTTTCTCCATGTGGGCTTTCGATATCATTGGACCTCTTGGTGACTCGAACCTCCTCACGAAGCAAAAATCATTCATCCTCACGGCAACGGAGTACTTCACCAAGTGGGCGGAAGCGGAAGCATTCGTGGAGATCAAAGCATCAACCGTCTGCAAATTCATAATGAAGAACATCATCACAAGGTTCGACATCCCGAGTACCATCGTCACCGACAATGGACCTCAATTCATCTCTCAAGAGCTCAAGGATCTCTGCAACAGGTATAACATTGCATTGCATCATTCTTCTCCCTATTATCCACAGGGCAATGGCCAAGCAGAGGCAACTAATAAAACCTTGATCAAAATTGTTAAAAAGACGTGTGAAGCTAATAAATTCTCGGATTGGCCAGACAAGCTAGTTGAAGCTCTCTGGGCCTATCGCACTTCCATTCGTACCCCCACTGGGCAAACCCCTTTCGCCCTTACTTATGGAATGGAAGCGATAGTCCCTTATGAGATTCTTATTCCATCTTTGCGAGTACAATTGGACAAGGAATTCTCTATTGATGAGCGTCGTGATTCACTCCTTGCCCAGCTGGAACTCCTGGATGAGAAGCGTCTGATCGCCGCTGAGCATGCGCGTGTTTATCAAAACAGGCTTTCACGTTTTTATCAAAAGAAAGTAATTGAGAGAAAATTCAAAGTCGGTGAGATGGTAATTAAGAGAATTTTTGTAAAACCTGGTGGGCCCCGTTCAAAACTTCAACCAAATTGGGAAGGCCCCTTTGTTATAAAAGATGTTTATCCTGGCAATGCTTATAAACTGATTAATGCTGAAGGAGAAGAACTAACTCATCCTTGGAACGGGCTGTACCTTAAGAAATACTACCCCTAATTCAAAATCCAAAAAAAATAGAAATCTTCAGAATCCAAAAAAGAATATAAAATTTCCAAAATCCAATAAAAATCTAAAAAAATATAATAAAATTTCCAAAATCCAAGAAAAAAATATATTGAAAAATTTTCAAAATGGTTGCCATGGTTGCGAGGACGCAAGGTCTGAAGGGTCAAAATTTTGAATTCATTCATCAGTCTTGTTAACTTAAAATGCGGTCGACACCTGCACACACTACATGCTTATTCTTGAACTCAAGCGGTGCAAAGTCCGATGGATGGTCAAAACCTGACTAAAGGTGAAGATAATACCCATTCTTTTCTTCTTCGGCCCATAAGGGAGGAAGGGAGGTCTCGGGGTAGACCTGCCAAGCCTACCCGCCGCCTTAGTAAGTGGAAGTCAGGGCCCAAAAGGGAACAAAATGCCACAAAAGCCCAAGTACAATTAGGTTTTTTTTATCAATATAAATCAGTTCCAAAGTGAAAGTCAAATTGTGAAAAGAAGAGCATGTCAAGAGGGCAAAGTCCCCGCAAGGAGAACCTTGGGCGTATGCATGCAATATGAAAGAGGCAAAAGGCAACAAAATTTCCCTATGCCAACGACTGAACCCCAACAGGCATAGGGTAGGGGAGGTAGTTTTGCCTCAGGCTTCTCAGAATCCCTTATGGGCTTCCTTATATTTTCTTCCATCTCTTCTTGGTGGTAAGTCATAAACCAGCATGATGGTCGAGACTGACCTAGGAAATTGCACCGCGCGAGATCTTGTGTATAAGTTCAATCATTAGCACGTGGACCCTCTTTTGATTATGCAAGAAAGATTAATGAATCCTAAATGGTGGCCTGGTAGGGCCCAGAGCCCTCGCAGCCTTGACAAACCCAATTTGGAAAACAACAAAAATTAACGCCTTTGTTTAAGCGCGTTTAATAGAATTAACGCCTAATGGAAAGGTCATCTTTTTTAAAATAACGCCCCTGGACAGGTCATCTTTTCAACAAAAATCAAAAATCTTTTTCAAAATCACGCCGTCACCTAGGACGTCTTTTATTTAAATAACGACTTAATCTAGGGCGTCTTTTTCAGCAAATAAAAGAAATAAAAGAAAAAAATATATAAAAAGGAAAAGAAAAGAAAAAATGGTGATTTATTCTTCATGAGTGTGCTTGCATTTTTGCATTGGGCATCTTTATTATTGTTTGCATGCGTGTGCTTGCATATTGCATCTCCCTTTATCGGTCGTTTCATTTGCCTTATTTGATTAAAGGCTTGGCCCCTTGACCCGTTATCAAGGTCACAAGTAAAATATCCCTTGCTTATTGAGCAAGGGGCCAAGTCAAACAGATGAATTAACCTGTTTATTTAAGTGTGGACTACAGCTGTAGGCGCAGGGAAAAGTAAAGCAAAAGCGAACAACGTGAAAAAAAAAGAAGCAAAGTACACGCCCACAAGTACACAACTACACAAGTGCTCAGGAGACAAAAAAAAATTCAACCTCATATATATATACATCATAAATATCTGAGTACAGGTGTGAGGGTGGAGGAGTACAAGTAAGTCTCTCTCAGCTCTCGCCTCCACCCTCCTCTCTCCTACTCTCTACCTCATCCTCGCCGTCCCGAGGTGGCGCTGGTGGAGGGGGCATGGGCCCCCGTGAAGAAGCTGGAACCCGAACCTGGCCCCCTGCCTCGCTCCTCTCTCGAAGGGAAGAGCCCGCAACAAAGGTGGAGCTGGTGAAGCTGTACCCTGTAGCTCGCGCCTGCTCACGCCCTCGCTGGAGACGCTCCTCTGACGCTCGTAGCCGCTCCTGGGTAACGGCTAGCTGGGTCCTCAAGTCTGCCAGCTCACGCTCGCGCGCTGTCACCTGCTCCTGGTACCGGGCACGCTCTGACTGCTGTAGCTCATGGTGACGGGCACGGTCCGCCAGGTGCTCCTCTCGCTCTCGCGCACGCTCTCTCCGCTCCAGCTCAAGAGCGACCCGCAGCTCCGCTATGTCCTGAGGCAGCTCCTCACGCCGCCTCAAAGCCCTCTCCAGCTCCGCGATCCGCTGCTCACGGATCGCCAACTCCGCCCCAGCTAGGGAAGCCCGGGTATGAGCCGCCTGTAACTGTGTAGTCTGCAAACAGGTAAACAAGTCATCAGTTCCACATTTAATGCAATAATTCAGCAATTTATGAAATGAATGCATGGTTAAAAGTAAAACTCACCCGTGTGGCCATCGCCTGCTGGCCCTCCTCGATGCAAGTAAGAGCGGCTCGAAGCTCCTCCGTCTGCAAAACACCTTTTTTATCAGCACATAATAATAAATAATTGAATGAGGTCTGAGTTTTTGAAACTTACCCGTGAGGCGAGGTCGCGCTCTGCCGCCTCGGCCCGAGCCACTGCCCCCGCCAGCTGCTCCGCTAGTGCAGTCGCCTCTGCACTAGGCCCTCTCGAGCTAGAGGCCTCTCCCGTATCTCTCCCTGCTGTTCCCTGCTGGGCACGCTGCATTCATTAAGATTGTCAGTGGCTAATCATCAATAATTCATGAAAAAAAATTCATTTGCATAAATTTAACACTCACCAGGGTCTCAAGGTCCGCCCGTGTGGTGGCCAGCTGGTCCTCCAGGCTGTGTAGGTGGGCCTGGGCATCCATCGCTGCTATGTCTCGTGCATCCTGCATCCATTACATATTAGTCACATGATAGATGCATAAGCATTTGCATTCAATTTAGAAATAAGTGCATTCATACATACCCCTAGGACCCTCATCTGGGGTCGACCGGCGTATACCTCCCAGTAGCGCCGGAGGTACTCAGAGCTGTCAGTCGCCTGGGAGGTGACTCGGGTCCCGCCTCGCCGCCAGTCGGCGTACTGGTCCTCGAACCGCACCCTCCAGTCGATCGCCTTCGTGCGACCGCGCGTCTTCTTCCCGATCCCTCGCGGCTCTCCAACTTCTACCCACTCCTGGTGTAGGCCGAGGGTCCTCATCACCAGCCTAAGCCGTAACGGCTCGATCTCGCTCAGGCAATGAACCCAAAGCTCATGCCGAAGCGAGGTCGGCCCGCTACGACCCACGGCTGGCCCTCATCGGTCATCCCCTCATAGGGCCTCCATCGCACCTGCATCCATAAACATACATTCATCATCATCATTATATTCCCACAAAAATAAATAACAAAAATAAAAAAATCGCATAACATTCATCATGTGTACCAGTGATGGAGGGAAGTCTCGGAACTCCCTCCGTAACACCCACAGCTCGTAAGAGAGTGGGGCTCCGAAGACTACCGGCAGCCAGCGCCGTGCTAGAGGGATCTCACCTCCAGGCCGTGGGTCGACGCGTCCCATCGGCATGTACAGATGGCTCCAAACCTGCATCCATGCATTGCATTAGTGAGGCATTCACATGCATAAAGTAAAAGAAAAGAAAGAAAAAAGATGTGCATACCTGAAGAAAAGGTGAGAAGCCACTGACGGTCGTCTCTCGACCTGTCCCCGTAGACAGGTCGGCTATCAGGTGCGCCAGCAGCGCTGCTCCCCAGGCGTACCTGCCGACTCCCTCTAAGTCCTCGAGGATCCCTAGGAACCGGCAGTTGATGACGTCGCCCTTCGTGCCAAGCAATAGCCTCCCGAGCATCAAGAATAGGAACCTCCTCAGGTCTCGGTCTGCCCTCTCCCTGTTGGCTGGGTCCTGGCAATAGAGCCCCATCGGTCAACCTCTGAGAAAACTACTCTAAGGACTCCCCAAATCTGTGCCTAGCATCTCCTAAACCCATCACTGTAGTCAGGTCGGTGCGGAGGATAATCCTGCACTCGCTAGGTGTCTCATAGACCATCTCTAGCCCTAGCAGCCTCTGGGTAACCTCAGTATAGTCAGGGTAGGTGATCCCGCTCACTGCCTCACCATCTACCCTCAACCCAGTAATCCTAGCCACATCCTCTAGGGTAGGAACCATATGACCCCAGGGCATCAGGAATGCCCGGCTAGTCCTATCCCATCTCTCCCTCAAAACCTGGATAAGTGCTAAGTCAGGCCTAATGGGCTCTATGCTAAGGAAGGCCCCGAACCCCATAGCATCTACCCTGGCTCTCTGGAACTCGGGGAGGCCGTAATATGCTGCCCGGACCATGACCCAGGAGATCCGTGTCCTCATCAACCCCTGCATGCATAAAGAAAGAAATTTTGGCTTAATTGTTCAATTATTCATGCTGAAATTCACTTAATTGCCTTGGTTGAGATTTTGATGTTTGATTTAATTAACGACCGCCCCCGGGGCGTGGCTTGTTTAATTGGCACCCCTGAGGGGGGGCGTGGTTTCTAAGAGATGTGAAGACCGTATGCATTCATTAATTAACGACCTGGCCTAGGTCGTTGTTTATTTAAGAGACGCCCCTGTGGGGGGCGTGGTTTTGAGGTTAATTTCTAATTTCCTAAAGATTTTTCAATTGACGCCCGTCCCAGGGTCGTCATTTGATCAAGTAACGCCCCTGTGTAGGACGTTTTTTTAAAATGGGTTTTGGGTCCTAATTATTTATTCTGGAATTAATAAATTGACGACAGCTGGTTTGGTCGTTCTTTGTTGAATTGACGCCCCGGTGGGGGGCGTTGTTTTCCAGGGTTTTCAAAAATAATTAAAGGACAGCATGCGAAACAATTCATGGCAAAGATATTTAAAAATAATTGGAAAAGAAATGCATGGAAATTAACAGCATGGTTGATATAAAAAAATGATAATTTAAATGGACGACATGCTGCAAGGCGTGTTTTCATGAGGTTAATTATTTCGCAGAAAATAAGTTGAATTGACGACCCAGGTCTGGGCGTCTCTCTGTTAAATCGCGACACCCATAAGGGCGTCTTATTTCTGAGTTTCAGGTTTTCTAGCCCGAGGGCTATGGAAATGGAATAAAAATGAAAATAAAATTACAAAAAAATGGAAAGAGGGGTTGGGGGCCTACTTTGTGTCGCCTGGGTTCTGCTAATCCTCCCCGGAGTTGGGGCTGTGGCTGCTGTGGCCGACGGAGTCGGCCAGGGCGAGCAATGGCCGCCGCCGTGGCCGGCGGTTCCTCATTCCCTTCTTCCCCTCCTTGTTCTTCTTCTCCCTCTTCGCCTTCGTCTTCCTCTTCTTCACTTTCATCTTCTTCATCTCCCACGGCCTCGTCGTCGCCGTGTTCTCCCTCGTCGCCGGTCACCACCGTCGGTGCCTCCTCGGCCGCCGCGGGGGGAGCCTCCTCCTCGACATGGGCGTGTTCGCCCTCCAAGTCCACAACCTCCGGGGCCGAGACCCTTTGTCTTTTTTGTCCACCGCCGGCCATTGCTTAGGGCTAGGGGGCGAGAGGGTTTGAGAGTATGAGAGAGAGATAGGGAGTGGAAGAGGGGTTCGGTTAGGGTTGCAGTGGAGAGAAGAAAGAAAGAGGGATCTGGACGAAGGAAGAAGAAGAAAGGAGGGAAAGTAAAACTGAACGGTCGAAAAGAATTAACGCCTAAGGGGAAGGCGTTTCTTGTTAAAAGATGACTGTGCCGATAGGCGTTACCTATAGAAGAGACGACGATACTTGAGGCGTTAATTTCTTTTGCATGGGGAACGGCAGACGTCGTCAGAGGCATTTAATGGGAATTGATTGACATGATGGGAATAATGATTACTGTTTTTGATTAACGACGTGTCTGAAGGCGTGGTTTACATAAAACGTGGCTTACCCTAAGGCGTTATTTTGGGAATCTTTAACGAATACTTTTTGGAATTTGAATCGAATTAACGCCTTGTTTTAAGTCGTGATTTAGTTAACGCCTATTGCTGAAGGCGTCAATTTCGAGAGCCGGTTAATGAGAAACGACGTACACTGAGGCGTCACTTTGGGAATTGACGGCATTGACTAAGTCGTTATTCAGAGCAGAATCACAGATTGTTGGAAGAATTGATCAGAAATATTGTAAATTGGCTCAATCAGAATGTTATTATTGATTTATTGATGAAAGAGATTACATTGCTCTAATGAGCCATTTTGGGCCTCAGGTTCCTCAAGGCTATTACATATGATTTCCACTGATCTCTGTCTTCTTCCAAGTTCTCCACAGGTTGATGGGTCTTGCAGATTTTCCACAGAGCTTGGATTGTTGTGCACTCTTCCCCATCTTCATTGCTGCCAATATCCCTTGCCTTGATAGGAGGGAGATGAGATGGATCCTCGAATATTCGTCGTGGGAGCCCAAGTTGAGGAAGGCATCAGTATGAGTTATATAGCACGAATTCTGAAGCACTTATGAGTCTAAGGTCCGTCCCGGGGGAGAATCATGCGTGGAGCTCTTGAGCTTTGAGTAATCCCGGGGCGCATGTGAAGAAATTCTTTGGCATCACTTTGAGATGTTCTCTCCATTCCGCTCTCTTCTTGATTTGAGGAATCCGGTTCACCACTCTATTGCTTATCCCCAATGAGCCGGTCATATAGGAAAGTGGGCTTTTGGAGAAGATTCTTGAGGGTTGTTGGGCCGTCTCACATGGATCAAACTTAAAGTGGAGATCTACCCAACTAGAGAGTGCTAGCATGCATCCATAAATCGGTCTCCCCATTGCCGCCGAGGTGAGCCCACTATAGAGATAGGCTAATATCGCCGGTCCCACTCTCTCTCCTTCCCAAAGGCTAACTATTGTGCTTAATTGGGATTCATCCAAGAAGTCCTCCGTGGAGGGGAACAAGATTGCTCCCGCCAAGCACACCACGAAAGCCTTTGCCACTCGTTCCACTTCTTCATCTTCTTTAGCTTGATCGGATCGTTTGTACACCCAAGAAGCAAGCTTTAGGAGATTGATTCCCTTGGTAACTTTGATTTGGTTCACTAAGTTTGGGCTGGGAATTAAATTTGTTAATAGCTCATGTGAAGAAATTTGCCTTGGCATGATGGTCATCTTTTCCTCCTCTCCTTGTTTCATCTTCTTTAAGCCCAAGATCATCTCTAATTCCTCTAATAGAATTGTGGCTTCAAAGGTTGAGAATAAGAATGTATGGGTGGAAGGATGCCATATCTCAGCTAAAGCTCCTATAGCTGCCCAATCAAGATAAATTTGATCATAGTGTTTGGCATGGGTGACTAGGCCCAAGAGGTGCCATCTAGATAAGTAGACCCTCATGTCTGAAGAGAATTTTGAAAGTAAAAGTGGCAGCCACTTGATTTTTGTGAACCTCCTTGCACCTGGAATATTGGGATAAGCCTGTGGAAAGGAGAAAGAAAAGGAAAAGAACAGAGAAGGGATGAGAAGCTGAGGAGAAGGGGAACAGAGAACGAGCCATTAAAGCTTTTTGCATACCTGGTTCATGGTAATCCGGTTGCTTAAGTGCCCATTGATCTCAGATAGTCTGAGAGGGGAGGTCTTTGGTCTTTTGATAGCTCTCTCCATCTTCTGAGGCGGTGGATGTCTGCAGAGATAACTCTAACAACAGCACCTGTGAACGAAAAGCAGAGAGGAGGAAGATTGTTTGATTGATTGCCGAGAGATCCTTTCTTTTATAGGAGTTTGGAGGGTCTTGGGGTCGAGAGTAGAGTTCGAATAAGAATGGGCTTAGGCTTCGATTCAGAGACGGAACCGTATTGTTAATTAACGACATGGGTCAGGGCGTCTCCTTTTGAATTGACGACTTGATATAAGTCATGTTTTACTTAGCGCCTTCCTGGGGGGCGTCTCATTCTTTAAATCTCAGTGCAATTAACGCCTTCATGCCAGTCTCCTTTCATGCTTTTGACGCCATGAGCTCCAGTCGTTATTTTGTTGGTTTGCATATTTAATTCCTCCGTATATCTTGATGAACTTAAGTGCTATCTTTTAATTGGAGTTATTTGTGATTAAGCACTTATGATCATATCATGCTTTGAATTGAGGATTATTTCTGATCACTTCATGCTTTGAGAGGCCTAATGAATTTTCAAGTGCAGAGGAGTGTAGGTTTCGAGGCGCTTGGATCACTCATGGGAGTAAAATCATTCTATTCTTGTATTTCTTTCCTGTAAGCATTGTTACTATATAGTATTCTACGCTATTATAGCATATCAAGGACCTTGTGGTTCTGATGAACCTGGAATTTGAGTTCCCCTTCATCAAAAACAGTGATAATTCCAGGAGAATCTTGATCACACGGATAGGCCGTTGAGTCATTCAAGGTCTGGGACGATGGTTCCACTTTTTGAGTTGATGCGCGGACAAACGGGCTTCGGCTTAGTGTCAGCTCAGAGATCTGGATTCTTGACCAAATCTAGATGGCTTAACAATATTATCTTTGATTATTTTCTATTTTTAGTTTGTTTTAATTTTTCTTTTAGCCCAGCATGCATCATATAGGACTTTGAGCTTCATGCTGAAAATCTTCATATTATGGCAATAATGAAGCTCACTCGCTCTTGATTGAGTTGACATGAGATATTCCACTCCAAATTGAGTACTTTATTCTCTCTGAGGCCGCTCGGGCTAGTTCCTTGAAAATGCCTCTTTGCTGGGTCTTCATCTCAATTCACTTTATTTTTTGCAAATTCACCTTGGTTGTAGCACGTCCACGTTGGCTGGTAAACGCTCTCCAATGGTGCCTCCCTGTCGTGCCCACGCGCACATTTTACTTGTTTAGTTTAGTCTCCTTTATCCAGCAAATTGATGCTTCCTTGGAATCACCTAGAGTTGTTTCACTCAGAATCTTGGAAAGATTTCAAAAGCCTCGTGTCACAGGCGTGTCACATCACACCTTGGCATCTACTTATCAGTTCATTCCACTTCATTCCACTTCATTACACTTTCACTTTCATTACGTCTCACTCCCTTGCAAAGCAGATGCCAAGGCGGGGCAGCTGTAGACACGCCAAAATTGATACTATGTTGATCAAATCTCATGTTACTATGATAACGCCCCAAAGTGAACTTCAATATTTCTATAATATAAAGTTTTTCTATTTTTGTGTGGGTTTTTATGATTTTTCTTGCATTTTTGTAAATAGCGACCTTATCTGGGGCGTGTTCTCAAGAAAGGACGACCATACATAAGGGCGTCAATTCCTGGTATTATGAGAGTCCAATTACGATTTGAAAATCAATGACTAACGTCCTTTCTTAGGGCGTGTTTTCAATTAACGCCTATTCTTCAGGCGTCTCTTCACAATTTTCAAATAAGGAAGGTTTTTTTATTACTAAATTCAAATCCAGGAGTTGACGCCTTTGTCCCAGTCGTGTTTTGAATTAACGCCTTAGGGCAGGTCGTCAATTTTAATTGACGCCCTTCTGAGGGTCGTCTCTCACCCTTCCGTGTCCTGTTTGGGTACACCTTTCCTGGAGAGTTCCCTGCCTTGATTAATCACTTGCTCGATCCGGGAACTAGAGTCCTTGCTATTGATGATCATTGCTTGATCTTATCTTCCCAAATCTGTGATTATCTGTGATCGAAACCCTATAAAAGGATGCCCTGGTTGATCTCGCGCGAGGACACGGGGGGGGTGCTGCCGATTGAGGTTACAGAAGCTAGTTTACAGAGAGCTATTGCTCAGACAGAGATTAGAGTTTACAGAAGAACGGAAAGGGCTCTCTTCATCATCTCCCTCCTGCTGCACTAACCACAGCTGTAGCATCAACGTGGTTTCCCTTTACTGTTGTCAGGAACAGCAGGGGCTTCTTTCTGTTCGTTTATCTTTATCATCTCATCATCGTTCTGTCGTTGTTCAGCATTATCATATAGTCTTCTCTTGCATTAGTTTTTCTTTGCATCTTCTCCCTTCCCTAATTCTCTTAGGGGTTTTAAAATAACCAAAAGGTGCACACTTTATGCTTCACTTTCATCATCCTATTGTTCTTTTGAATTGATACTACACTCACGTTTGGCTGATCCCCTCTTTTCTTTACTTGTTTGTGTCTTTGTTTAAGGGTAATCAAGAGGAAAACCCCCTTCATCGGCCGGCCGGTAGAAGGAGGAGGAAGGAATCTACATCCATCCCGCATCTTCATCTTCATCAGGTATTCGCGATCATCTTCTTTCTTCTTGAGGTAACCCCTCTGGCGATCACACTCCTTATTAGTACTACGTGCTCCCTCACACCCCCTTTTTATCATTCTCTCCATTCTTCATCTTATTATTATTTTTGTCTTAAAAGTGGAATTTCCATAATCTACAGTTTAGAGATCCCCCTCTTCATCTTCATCCTATACAAGGATCACATGAGCATTAGGATTGTTGTATCACAAAAATCACAACTCATATATATATGCAAGAGATAAGACATATGAAGCCCTCCTATAATGCCTTAAAGCAGGTTTTCGAGCTCTATCAACAAAGATCAGAATGAGGAAGATTTTGCAGTGATTAGAGCTCCCCCTTTCTCTTCTTCAAACGTATTTGAATGCTTCTGTAGGATGAAGAAGGTTCTTGAAGAAGGATGATCGATTCTTGCAAAAATGAAGTTGTAACTTGATTTCCTTCGCAGCTTCCAGTAGAGGATTGATTGAAGACTTGAATCCACCTTCTTCCCTTCACATACAAGCTCAGAAGAACGTGGGAGAAGTCATGAAGCTGCTACTTTCGACCTGCACATGCAAGGGTTAGAAGAAAAATGATTTTTAGATCTAGCATCCTCTTCTCCTTTTGGTTTGCAACCCAAGAGATGTATATATGTGATTAGAACGGTCAAGGGACAACTTGCAGACCAGATCCACGAATTAGGGAGACATATAGGGTATTAGGAATTGATTGGTAGGACTTTTGGGGCAAGAAAACGGTGGTCAAAGATGGTGGCTAGACGTTCGACCGGAAGGGGTCGAGCCTAGGGTCGACCCTCGGGCATACAGAAACCAAACAGAACCAATTTTTTGGTTCTGGGTTACAGGGCTCGACCCCAGGGTCGACCCTCGTGCTTCCAGAACCCAAACAGAACCGATTTAAGGTTCTGGGTTACAGGGGTCAACCCCAGGGTCGACCCTAGGGTGGACCCACAGGTCGACCCCTTTCAGCAGATTTCAAAACTAGTTCTATTTTGAACAGAACTTTAGAGGGTCGACCCCTTCTTGTTTGGGTCTGAAAAAGGGCTAAAACTTCCATCAAATTAATGGGAAACAAATGATTAAATATTACCATAATCTCATGAAGATCAACCATGATTTTTCATCCTGAAAAACATGATAAAGCAAGAGGTTAGATCAAGATCAAAATATATGGGTCATGCATTAACATATGAAGCTAGTTTTGAGACCGAGACCCAAAAGTCATGAAATGTGATTGCGAAATCATTAGCATGAGGCATATGAGCATTCCCATGATAGATTAGTATCAAGGTATTAGAGAACTCAATTTTCCAGTTCAAGATTAGAAGAGTCTCACCATGGATTCCAATATAACTTCTTACCTTGAAGCAATATTACCCTGCACTATATGGCAATGAACTCATAATCAAGTTGATATTAAACCGAGTCTCAAGATCCCAATTTCAACCCAATTCTCCTATAAGCCATTTCACCAACCATTTAAGCCATATGATCCGAAGGACAAGGAACCATCATTCAAACTCATCAAACCACATATCATTCCCTACATTCATTTAGCATTACCAAAGTACACATTCATGATATGAGGCTCAATATGACATGATGTACATGAGGCTCAATAGGACATGATGCTCGAGTGTGCTTTTCACAAAGGCCTTTCACATTGAAGATAGAGCAACCGCACCAAGTGTAGATGGAATGTATATGTAATGTGCTAACCTCAAAGCACGTATGAACCTCAAAGAGTCACAGATGCATTCACATGATGATATCCCAAAAGAAACAGTTTGTAATCAAATAGTTTGTAATCATTTCCACAATCATTACATACTTCGTATTCATGAAGACATGAGTAACCATTCACGCATAAGGCCAAGCAACAGAGTCATTTTGTAATCATCAAAATCACATACACAACAAGACATAATTAAGAGAATGTGTAAGGTTACTAAGGACTCTTAGGGATCAGGTTCTGGCCAACTAAGGACTCTAAAAGTGATCTAATCCTCAAACCCTAGCCAAAATCCTATAAATAGAGCCCAGTTCTGAACTGAGCGATCCTTACTTTTGGCTCGTTAAAAAACAAGGTAAGAGATAGAGTCTCGGGTAAGTCCTTTGGAACTTTTTGTTTTTCATACTAAGGTCTGACAACTCTCAAAATTTCATGTTAGGAGGTCGAGTATCCAAGGAGTTAGGATCTTCCAAAGTTGCTGGTTTCATCACGCCAACCTAGGAAACTGTACAATAGGGTGCTAAAGATCAGGAAATTAGAGAGCCTAAATGAGGTAATTAGAGTTAGAAGCTTTAGAACTTTTTGTTCCTCTTAGTATCATCTTCCTAACCTCCAAATTTCACATCTTTAGGTCAAGAGATTGGAGAGATAGGGCAACATGAAGTTGCTGAAAAATCACAGGAAGAAAAGAACTAGGGCGACCCTTGAAGACTCAAATTAGAAGTTTTAAAGCCAGTAAGAAGGTAGGTTATCTCATGAACGGCAAAAACACATTGTTAGGGATAAAAGCCCTCTACTTTATTTGGATTTCATGCATTATACTTCATGAATTCATGTTTTAGGATTCATGCATGCCTTCAACCCTAATTGAAGATAAAAAATTATCTCTTGTTATTTCATTACTACCTATGCATCTAGATAGCCTTTTTCTCGTTTTGACATGATTAGAGTAGTCAGCATGCCATGAATTAATCATAGAGTTCTATAGTTTCTATTTTCTGTTAGCAGAGGACCTAACGGTCTATCGTAAGACCGCCAGGGATGTGTAACGGACCTACCTTGATCCGTCACACCTCTGTAAACGATTGAAGGGTTCTGAGAACTCTGACGACCTACAGTGGACCGTTGCCATATTGTGACGCGCCTAGACTAGTCCGTTATACAACACTGTGTTCTGTCAACTTAAGGTAGAATTAAGATTGGCTCAAATAGCTTATATATATATATCTAGTTAATTAGATCTTAACCTGTTTTCATGATTTTTAAGTTCAGGTGTTGATTCATGTTAGAAATTGCATGATTTATGGTACTTTAGAGTTATTTTCAAGTATACGATAATTTCATGCCAAAGCACTATAGTTTTGTATTTAAACCTTGATTTAGAATAGATATTGATGAGCTTTATCTTGATTTTATATCATTACACATTCTTCCTCTTCTATAGAGTCATTTTCTTTAAGTACATGGTATTTATCCCGGTATATGTCCATTAGTTACACTCTTGCACTATAGGAACATATTCTTGAACATGAGGACCTCTCTATTGGATATTTCTTCCAATGGACTAGGAAATCTTGTTTCAAGGCCTCCGTAATTCTCCGCGAGCCTAGGATTCCCACTAGGACGCTGAGTAGTATACCATTAAAGCCCATTTGTCTAGAAAAGCATAAAAACCGAAGTTTTAAGTCTTGTAACAGACCTACACTAGAAAATCAGGCTTACCTAACGGGCCGGTGTACGACCGTCACATTGTTTGAGTCCATATCTATTTTCTTCTGGATTCAACTATTCTAACGATCCAATTCTCGACCATTATGTTCATGTAATGGCCCAGTATTAAACCGTCACAGTTCTTGAGTACATTAACCCGAGGTTTGACCAAAGGGTTGATATTCTAAAGTTCCTAGATGGATTATTGATGGTCTAGGACTTGTCATATTGTCCAAAGAAACTTAATTTAAATTATGAAAGATAACGAATGTACTGTTTGTTGGGTTCGGTGCGATGGATTCAGAGGGGGGGTGAATGAATCTCCCCTTAAAAAATTCGCTCACTTAAAAAATTGCTCTGATACTAACAGAAGGCCAATGAGCAATTGCGGAATATACAGATTCACTAAGTCAACTGATGTGCTTATAGATGAACTGATTAGTGACTTAGGAGCAATGTCAAAGAACTCTCAATACCACAATCAAACACATAGTGTGCAATCAAACCATATCGTCCCTATGCATTCATCTAGCGGAAGCATATACTGAAATCAAACCACTGCATAGAGAATTTTTAAGGTGGTTCGGTCCTCCAGACCGACGTCCACCCCACACTCAAACCCGAGTGTGGATTCCGCTGATACACAGCTTAAACCACTGGGCCTCACAGCTTGCCTACAACCGCTGAGGAATTACAGCTTAACCTCCGCTGGGGACTACAGCTTAACCCGACCAGTGGAATCCTCCCCTGCAAATGCTGAGCAACACAGCTTGCTCCGCTGGGCAATACAGCTTAGCCATCCGAGGTATCCACCTCGCCCGCTGAGCAACACAGCTTGCTGTCCAGAGGAATCCTCCTCTGCAAAATCGCTGGCTAACAGCTTGAAGAAAGGTAAAATAGAAAACAAGAAATAGGAAACAAAACAGCAACAAAAAGCTGTATACGATAAAGCATAAAATAGCTCTCAAGGAGCAAGTTGGTCTGGATCTGATCCAAGATCCAAGAGATAGCACCACTTCGAATAATCCTTCTCTTCTTCTTCTTCACGAGCTCTCTGTCTCTCTTTCTTTCTCTTTCTCTTCTGCTTCTTCTCTCTTTCTCTTCTTCACTCTTTTTCTTCTTCTGGGTCGTGTAGGCTAACTCTCTGCTTCTGCTCTTCTATCACGATCACTCTTCTCCAGATGGAGAAGTCCTCTTTATATAGCAGCAGCACAGATAGGGCATGTGCTCTCCACGATTCCCGCCCAAACGCCTTGACCACGTGGCAGCATTTCAGCCTGCTGCACTACACGTGTCACGATCCTGGCTTCTTGGATCACGTGCCCTTCTCAATTTCCACGAGCAGATATTCTGTCAGGTCAGATGAGGATGCACTGAGTAAGTTGTGTTCTGAACAAAGCATGTACAGACTTTGTATATAAGGTGCAGAGCCAGGTACAGACTTTACAATGCCTAATGTTAAAGCATGATAGCACAATGCCATTGAGCAATGTATAGACTTTGAAGCGCGTGTAATGCAGCAAGGCAATGTACAGACTTTGAGCGTGTATAATGCAGCAAGCATATATCAAAGTATGTACATTAAAACTGGATGCACGGACTTACTGATGCATCTTTATACAGACTGCAACGAACCCTGTACAAACTTGAAGCACTATGTGAGACACAACATGAGACGCTAAGTGAGACGGATGTTCACGACCTAGGTATGCACAGACTTGAAGCGCTATGTGAGACACAACATGAAACGCTGGGTATGTTGAGACACAACATGAGACGCTAAGTGAGATGGATGTTCACGACGATGTACAGACTTTAAATGCATGAGAGACAATGTATAGACTTGGTGGCGATGTATAGACTTGCTGGTCAACAAGGCAACCGTGTTCAGACTTTAAGTGAAGTCTGTACAGACTTCGTGGAAGTGCTAAAACAGTGAACGTAGGTAAAGATGGGAATGTATAGACTTGAGTGTGTGCGACCAGACAATGTTCCGACTTGACAGATGCAATGTGCATGCGATGCGATGTACAGACTTGCTGAACTATAGCATAAACATATCAGCAGAGAATGTATAGACTCTGCGTGCGTGCATGTTGCAAAGCAATGTATGGACTTGTGTGTGCGGGCAGACAATGTATGGACTTTAAATGATGCATGCACAAGACATAACGAATGTATAGACTTGGTGTGCTCAGGCATGTTGTCAAGCAATGTACAGACTTTGCTACCTAGCGTTAATGCATGAATGCATCATGTATAGACTTGATGAACTGGCTCAGTTCAGCTAGTGAATGAAATGCAAGATCATATGCAGTAACTAGCAGTAATGCACCTGTAATGCATGTACACTAAACACAATGACTGGCTCACTGTGATACTCTCACTGTGTTGCTATCATCAAAACAAAATAGCATATGCTTGTGCCTAAGGGGCACAACATTCTTCCCCTTTTTGATGATGGCAACAAAGTGAAACAAAGTGACAGTGAGTCACCAATCCAAATCAAATATTCTCCCCCTTTGACATAATCAAAAAGAGAAAACAAATGTGTGAACATGAGTGCAAAATGCAATATGCATGCAGATTTCCCTTAGAACAACCCATTCTCCCCCTGAATATATAACTCCCCCTGAATTATTTCTCCCCCTTTGAGAAAGAAATATGGACGGATGAAACACATCTCCTCTTGTGACATAATCAGAAGATAGGAGGGAAAGAACGTGAATAAGGTAAGGGGTCACTAGACAACAGCTGAATCATTGGTTCAGAAAGTGAGCATGATTATAAACAACCGTTAAAGCATAAGAGTCAGTAATATACAGTCTTGAAAGAATTCAGGTTTAACAGTGATAAAGATAGAGTAAAGCAGCTGACCACTGAAAAAGAGTTATAGACTCCATTTATAGCAATGAATTTAGGGCACATGGTTTTAATAGATAAGTTAGAAACAATACCCTTTGTGATTAAACATGGAAGTTCAAGAAAGGCAACTTGAATATGTATTGAGAAAAATAATTTACACTCAATGACTTTTGATTTCAAAGGGTTACAACAGTTTATTTTTCACCTTTTAATTTTCAGAAACTGAGCTAAGTGAATAGACCAGTGGCATTTATGCTGTTGACATTAGGTGTACACCTTGATCAGAGGCAGGTACCCCTAGTTACTAGGCATAAACTACTAGATCTATTTCAGATCAAGACCTACAAGGAATAATTTTCACCTTTGACATTAAGGGTACACCTTTATCAGAGGCCAGTACCCCCAATTACTTGGTGAAGACTCCCCCTATAGATTTGACCCTATGAATAGAGATAGCCTGAAGCACTTCATGACTTATGAATTCTCCTGCTTCTTTGAAGGAGATCATAGTTTCTCAGTGCAATTCAGCCATTGCTCTATCACTGTGTTCAGTTCTTTACCTTGATGATCTTATTTATTGCTGCCCTGATTTCTTTTAGAGTGATTGTTTAAAAACAGTACACACTCTTATTCACCTTTTCTAGACATTTCCAGTTTAACACGTTCAGGCATTAAAAAAACTTTTTCTATTCTAACCATGAGACAGAGATTAAGAGCTATAAAAGTTTTCTTTTATCTCAAGTTCTAAAGTGCAGACACTTAACTCTTCAATTTATAAAGGTTAAACCTTTAGTTCCTTTCAATTTGCAAGTGTGATTCTTACAAATGAAAAATTGCAATAACCACAGCTCAATGTACTAAACCAGAAGCAATACTGTTGTTCAGTGAATGTGATAGAGAAATAATAGCAATAGGCATTAAGGTCCAAGAGCATCTGATGTCAAAGAATATGAATGAATTGAGTGGGGACGAAGAGAAGTGAAAAGGATTCAATGTATTGAATTGAACTCTCAGCTCCCCCTGACACCAAGATGCAACAATTATGCTATGCAATGAATCATTTCTTTTCAGATTTTTCAAATTTGATGATATGCAGTATAAAGCAGTCCTATATGCATTGAATGACTTCCTTGATAGTCATGCAAATGATATATGCAGACATTAGACACATGCATCGACTATATGCACTAAATGAACCATTCAAACTCCATGCAACACATGAATAAACTCAGTGCAGGGTATGCATCGACTACAAAAATGGTTGTGCGGTGCATCTAGCATCTTATGTACATAGTGCAATAAGTGGCAAGAGAAGAGCATCAGATATGTGCAGAATTAAATTCAGTAGCTGAGTCTGGAATGTAGACTGATCAGCTAGACAAGAAGAGAACATCAGAAATCAAACAAACAAATCAACATGAAATTCACCCTTTTGACTCACAATTTTAGATGATGAGATTTAAACACAGAGTTTTGGAACTGACCTGAATGGTGCAATCATGGGGTTTTCATTCTTGAGCGCGTTGGTTAATTCAACCCCTTTTATTTCTCCCACCAAGGCACACCTGTAGCATGTTAATCAATTTGATCCTGCAGGGACCCAAACAGCCTTGGGTCCCGTATTAACCCTATCAGGTGTTCTAAACAGTTTCTTAGCAACATGGTCATCAAATTCCATCAGAAAATAATCAAACATAGAATGTCCAAATTTTCCATAATAATAACATGAAATCACAGACTTTTTATTTTTATTATTCATATTAGCAGAAACATGATGCCCATATGCATGCGCATGAGTATGAAGATTTTGTGTATGAGCATGATTATTTCTTTTATTTACATGAAAATTTTCTTTTCCATAATCAGCCAGCCAACAATTAGCAGCTTTGTGGCCTAGCTTACCACAGTTAAAACATAACAAGGTTGTCCTGATATGGTTCCTATCAAGCACATTCCATTTTACAGGGAAGTTAACAAACTTGGATTTAAAAGTGTTTCCCTGAGTATGCCAACAGTCCTTGACCGTATGGCCATACTTTCCACATTCAAAGCACCTAACATGCTTACTTCTAGATCTAGAATTATTCCTATAATTCCCTAACCAACACTCAACAGCCTTATGACCTGGCTTGTTGCAATTGAAGCAAGTGATGTGCTGGTTAAACTTGAGTTTGTTTCTTTTGTACCCATGATGATTTGCAGTGTATCTAGCATGCATCCTATTATCAGGTTTCATAGCACAGCACTCGTTCATTAAATGACCAAACCTACCACAGTAATAGCAAGAAGCATCAGATTTCCTAGGGGCATGGTTTCTAATGGATGAATTCTTAGAGTGCATTACTTTACTTGCATGCTCATCATTTATCAATATTCTGCAATCATCCATTACATGGCCTACTTTGCCGCAATAATGGCATGAAGCACTCTTATCAGAAGCACATGAATAGGTGAATGAGTTATGAGCAGTATGCATTGATCCATCAGATACGGCAGAGCTGTCAGATTTTAGGGCACAAGAAGGAACATTTTTGACTTTATTTTTCTTACCTTTTCTGCTCAATTATGTACCCTTGTTCACAACTTTTGTTTGTTTTTCATTTTTCTGAGCCTTGAATTGAAAATTTGAAGATGTAGATGTTTTAGGAGGCTGAGAGCAGCTTGCAATGTCAGAGCTGCGAACAAAGGTGGTGTACAGGTTTTTCTTAACAAATTTTTCAACTTGAGAATTGCATCATTCCTCTCATTTGATTTAGTGACTTTATCACATAAAAGAGCATTCATTTTCTCTTTTCCCTTGACATATTTAGGCATGGAGAGAACAAGTTCATTTACTTCAGATTGCAAAGAGGATATTTTGAGTTAAGAATTTATCAAATCTTCTTCATAAATAAGAATATGTCTCTGCATAGCATCATTCAGGTTTTTGACCATTTCTTGTTCCTGTCTCAATTTTTCTTCCTTCCCAGATTGGATTTCTTTCTTAGCTGCATTCTCTTTCTCAAGGGTTAGCCATTTTTCAGATGCAACAGTGTTCAAGCCCATGAGTTTCTTATTTTGTTCATTTAGCTCTTTAATTTTCTCATGCAAATTCTTTATTTCTTCATCACATTCTTCATTTCTAGACATCAATTTCAATTCCTCAACCAGTTCCTTTTGTCTTTCTTCCACTTTAATTTTCTCAACAAGCAGATTTTTGTTATCCTCTTTGAACAAAGTAATTTATTTATTGAGCCGTTCATTTTCACTATAGAGTTCCTCATTGCGTTCACGCAGAGCTGAGCACTTGTTACAGCTTGACTCTACAGAAGAAATATGCATTGCTTCCTTGTTGATTTTATTCAGACTAGTCTTGAGATCTTCATTATCTTTTTGAACCTTAACATTCTCAAACTTCAGTTTGTCCATTACAGAATTTATCTCGATCAATTCTTGCATGCCTTTTAGATGCTCATTTTCCGTCTTAATAAGCTGATTCTCCAGTTCAGATATCTTGTCCAAACATATTTGATTTTCAATTTTTAGAGAACCATTTTGTTCCTTAAAGTTCTTAACATCTATTAAGCATGTATCATAAGAATGTTTCAGTGTAGGACAAACATCACAAGTGACTTCAGATTTGCATTGTTCAATCCTTTTATTTAGCCTTTTGTTCTCAGATTTCAATTTCTTGGACACTTTTAACAAATCTTCATACATCACTACCAATTCATCAAAAGAGGGTCTATCTGATCCGGAGCTTACTTGAGATGTGGTTTCATCATCATAAATTCCCTGGTTGGCCATTAAGCATTGATCCTCTTGCTTTTCCCCATTTGCAGTCGTGATTCTATCTAGAATTTCTTTTCCAGAAGTGCACCTGAGAACAAAAGGATATATATCAGTATTAATCGCAACTCTCAAGATATTAAGAACTATGACATTATCAAGGTTCTTAATTTTGTCCTCTCTAGACCACTTGGTCTCATCATGAGGTAATTGGTGTGGACCTTTCGAAACTAAATTCCATAGATTGGGGTCAATGGAATTCACATAGACAAATAGGCCGCCTAACCAACTATTGAAGTTAGAACCATCATAAACCAGAGGACGAGCCATTTGGATAGATGGCAAACAGATTCAGTGCACAGAACAATCGACAAGAATGCACCACAACCAGATAAGCAAAGCAAGGCACTAAGTCAGTGAAACTAAACACCGAGCACAAGAAACTCACTCTGAAATCCACCATAGAAGATGCAGGATCTGCTGTGTATTGTTAGATCTTATGCACAGCAACCCGCTCTGATACCAATTGTTGGGTTCGGTGCGATGGATTCAGAGGGGGGATGAATGAATCTCCCCTTAAAAAATTCGCTCACTTAAAAAATCGCTCTGATACTAACAGAAGGTCAATGAGCAATTGCAGAATATACAGATTCACTAAGTCAACTGATGTGCTTATAGATGAACTGATTAGTGACTTAGGAGCAATGTCAAAGAACTCTCAATACCACAATCAAATACACAGTGTGCAATCAAACCATATCGTCCCTATGCATTCATCTAGCGGAAGCATATACTGAAATCAAACCACTGCACAGAGAATTTTTAAGGTGGTTCGGTCCTCCAGACCTACGTCCACCCCACGCTCAAACCCGAGTGTAGATTCCGCTGATACACAGCTTAAACCGCTGGGCCTCACAGCTTTCCTACAACCGCTGAGGAATTACAGCTTAACCTCCGCTGGGGACTACAGCTTAACCCGACCAGTGGAATCCTCCACTGCAAACGCTGAGCAACACAGCTTGCTCCGCTGGGCAATACAGCTTAGCCGTCCCAGGTATCCACCTCGTCCCCTGAGCAACACAGCTTGTTGTCCCGAGGAATCCTCCTCTGCAAAACCGCTGGCTAACAGCTTGAAGAAAGGTAAAATAGAAAACAAGAAATAGGAAACAAAACATCAATAGAAAGCTGTATACGATAAAGCATAAAATAGCTCTCAAGGAGCAAGTTGGTCTGGATCTGATCCAAGAGCCAACAAATAGCACCACTTCGAATAATCCTTCTCTTCTTCTTCTTCACGAGCTCTCTGTCTCTCTTTCTTTCTCTTTCTCTTCTGCTTCTTCTCTCTTTCTCTTCTTCACTCTTTTTCTTCTTCTGGATCGTGCAGGATAACTCTCTGCTTCTGCTCTTCTATCACGATCACTCTTCTCCAGATGGAGAAGTCCTCTTTATATAGCAGCAGCACAGATAGGGCGTGTGCTCTCCACGATTCCTGCCCAAACGCCTTGACCACGTGGCAGCATTTCAGCCTGCTGCACTACACGTGTCACGATCCTGGCTTCTTGGATCACGTGCCCTTCTCAATTTCCTCGAGCAGATATTTTGTCAGGTCAAACGAGGATGCACTGAGTAAGTTGTGTTCTGAACAAAGCATGTACATACTTTGTATATAAGGCGCAGAGCCATGTACAGACTTTACAATGCCTAGTGTTAAAGCATGATAGCACAATGCCATTGAGCAATGTATAGACTTTGAAGTGCATGTAATGCAGCAAGGCAATGTACATACTTTGAGCGTGTGTAATGCAACAAGCATATATCAAAGTATGTACATTAAAACTGGATGCACGGACTTACTGATGCATCTTTATACAGACTGCAACAAACCCTGTACAGACTTGAAGCGCTATGTGAGACACAACATGAGACGCTAAGTGAGACGGATGTTCACGACCTAGGTATGCACAGACTTGAAGCACTATGTGAGACACAACATGAAACGCTGGGTATGTTGAGACACAACATGAGACGCTAAGTGAGACGGATGTTCACGACGATGTACAGACTTTAAATTCATGAGAGACAATGTATAGACTTGGTGGCGATGTATAGACTTGCTGGTCAACAAGGCAACCATGTTCAGACTTTAAGGGAAGTCTGTACAGACTTTGTGGAAGTGCTAAAATAGTGAACGTAGGTAAAGATGAGAATGTATAGACTTGAGTGTGTGCGACCAGACAAGGTTCCGACTTGACAGATGCAATGTGCATGCGATGCGATGTATAGACTTGCTGAACTACAGCATAAACATATCAGCAGAGAATGTATAGACTCTGCGTGCATGCATGCTGCAAAGCAATGTATGGACTTGTGTGTGCGGGCAGACAATGTATGGACTTTAAATGATGCATGCACAAGACATAACGAATGTATAGACTTGGTGTGCTCAGGCATGTTGTCAAGCAATGTACAGACTTTTCTACCTAGCGTTAATGCATGAATGCATCATGTATAGACTTGATGAACTGGCTCAGTTCAGCTAGTGAATGAAATGCAAGATCATATGCAGTAACTAGCAGTAATGCACCTGTAATGCATGTACACTAAACACAATGACTGGCTCACTGTGATACTCTCACTGTGTTGCTATCATCAAAACAAAATAGCATATGCTTGTGCCTAAGGGGCACAACACCGTTATACTACCGAATTATTCCCATGAGCATAATATCGTCTTAAATCATTCTTAGTCTCTCATATTCTTAATTGAAGCATTCATTCTTTGATGATTGTTGTCATGAGCTTATTGATTGAATTTGTTATATTACTGGCCATACTTTATTGTTAAACTCATGGAAGTAGCTTGATTTATAAGTGAAGATGCAGTTCGGGTGCTGATTGTGTCCAAGGGCTCTATGCTAGTCCCCTCGGCTGATTGTCGGAAACATACTGAAAATCATGGGGTGTGATGCTACTGGCGTCGCATTGCGCTGGGAGTACTTTCTTTATAAATAAGTGAAATCCATGAGCACTCTGTAGATATATTTTCTCCTCCCAATCCGTTTCTTCCAATGTCTTACTAATGTCTATTCTACCATATTCGTGGAGAAAATGATGGGAGAAGTTGGGGATAAAACCACGGATAAAAGGGATAAAATCTGTTGAAATTCAGCATTCGAACGGATGAACGGTCTTATGATAGACCGTTCAACTGGATGTGCGGTCATGTCCTGGCCGTCCAACCCTGTCGATGGAAATTCAAAATAATTCATAAATAATCCAAATTATCCATCGAACTGACTGAAACCTTTGCCGTTGGACTCTCATAGATGAACGGCTCAGACAAGACCGTTCAAAGGTTGAGCGGCCAAGGACAAACCGTTCTAGCCTTGTCGGTGATAAATAGATTAATTAGATAATTATCTGAGAAAACCCTCAAGCATAGGACTCTGAGAGATGAGCGGCTACCATCCGTCCGTTCATCAAGTTGAACAGTCAGAGGAGGGCCACATAAATGTGTGTCGGTGGAATTCAGAAAATTAACCAAAATATTCTAAAATAGTTGGACGGTCCATAGGCAATCGCACATTGATTGGGCGGCCAGGGATGAACCGTACATGCACATGGGTGCTTGAAACTTATAGAAAAGCCCAATCAACCAAAACCAAGGCCCGTTAAGCCCTGAATCAACTTGGACCTAACCAAGGAGGGAGGCAACCCACAGAACTGGCCCAAATCGTGCTTGAAAATAGCCCCAACGAGTGACGGACAACTCGAGGCATCAACAAATGGGAGTAAGAGGAACGACTCAACTTATCGGCATAAAACGGGTGTCAACAGATGCCCCTCCTTAACGTCCTCTTTGCAGGGGAGCGAGCGGAGGTGAAGCGGAAGTGACATGGAACATGGAGATGGAGCGGAAATGCAGCGGAGCGGACCGAAAAGTGGGCGTTAAGGTAAAACGACACCCATTTTTTTTACCAACAAGCAACAGGAATCTTCCGGAAAACTCTGAACCAAACGCAAGGAATGATAAAACCAAAAGCGACACCAGTCTGGAGGAACTAAACTAAATGAAGTAAATCGACAAGTCCAACCACATGGGGGACACAATCCCGCGGTTCAATGAGGAGGCCAAAAGTAGGCAGCAAAAGTGAACGAAACAGGCTAAAGCTCTAGACGGGGACCTCTTAATCAACCAAACCAAGCGAATCGACCAAAGAGAACCTTCCAACTCAGAGTGAATTAGTTCCTCTTACTCAAACCCTGAACGCACTGTTAACCATCACTGATGGGACATTCTTCAAGTAAACCATGGGTCATGAAAGCTCAAAAAGATGCATATGATGCGTGCTGGGCTAAAATAAAAGAAAGCGTTAAAACAAATGCAAAGAAAGATTAAAATATAAAATACTCGAGAATAATATTGCTAAGCTGGCAAAATCAGAGTCAAGACACTATCCGCAACCACGGCGTGCAGGATAGAACCATCCTCCCCGGACATCCCAACCTAACGGCCTATCCGAAGATTAAACACGTGAACCTGGATCATCATCATTTTTGTTAAAGGGGAACATCAGATCCTGGAACACGTATATAACCAATTGGTTCTCAAGATAATATATTATAGTACCATATAATAATGCAATAAAGGTGACAAGGATAGAAGGCCATACCTGACTTACCTGTGTAGGCGAAACGGCAAGTAAGAGTTTTGATGCTGCACATAAAATTGTTAACAAGATTTGTAATAATATCCAAAATTCCTCAATTGAACACCAAGTGCAGACAATCTTCAAACATGAACGGTTAGAAACCAACCGCCCCAAAGAAGAACGGTTATCTATAAGCCGTATATATCATAGAATTTGAACCGACTTAAAAAGTATACCGTTGAAGATGAGCGGTCCTATACCAACCGTTCAAATGAAGGGCGGTCTAACGATAGACCGTACAACCTCTGCAACCTCGAAATGCTAAACCCTTCGTCTCCCTCCACCGTAACCGACGGTGGGAGGGGACGAAGGGCAAACCACCCCATTCCAACCTCTCTCTGAACTCTCTCACTCCCCAAGCTCTCTCCTTTCTCAAACCCTCCCTCTCGTCCTCTATGCGCCAGAAGCACCAAGCTCGACGCCCCGAGATGGCCGAAGAAGGAAAGAGCTCGTCGCTGCCGTCGACTGCCGCCGCGGTTGCGAGCACCGACGGACCACCGCCGACGGAGGTGCCGACGACGTCCACAGTCGAGGGAGACGCACTCCCCCCACCGCTCGGCGCAAGAGAGGAGCGAGGGACTAACACGTCCGGAGACGAGGACGCCGGAGAGGGGCCACCGGCAGAGAAGCCGGCCAAGAAGCCGAGGGACCCCGAGGTAGGTGCACTAGCCCCCCCCCCCCCCCATTTCCATTTGTCTTTAATTTTAAGCCATGCATGTTTGGTTAAAGGGGATTTTGGGGGATTAGGGAGGCTAAGGACCGGTCTGGGGGTGCCATGGTGGCCTTCCCGCCGGTGGGGATACCCTCACCGTCGTCGGTGAAGACAACGGTAGGGCGGTTTAGGCAAAACTGCACAAACGAAAACATACGGCTCACATAGAGCCACCTAAACTACAGATGGCCCAGGGGGAGCCGTTCAAACTAACACAACAACAGAACCGAACCAAGCAAGGACGGTGAGAGGCTCACCGTACGAACAACAAGCGGGCCACATTGGACCATCCAATACTCGATCGACAACGAACGATGCGATTCCTATAGGACCGCCCAACACCCCTGCGGCCCAGGAGTGGCCGTTTGACACTAAGAGGCATGAGGAAAGAACGGTGCAAGCTCACCCGTTCAAGATAGGAACGGCCCATGCCAGCCCGTTCGAAACACAGAACCTAGGAAGTAAAACGGTGCATATGGGACCGTTCAAGGGGGCGAGCGGCCTGTGGGAGACCGCTCTTCTGACAGAGATTTAATCCTTCATGATTTTATTCATATGAAACAAAATGATTAACTAAATTACTAAAATGCATCTAAAATGAATGAAATGAATGCAGGGAAAGCGCAGGACCCACACCTCGTGGCTACAGGTCCGCGCAGTGTACTCAACACTGCCGGACTTCTAGAGAGAGCGGTTGGCTGCCATGGGGTTCGCCCCATTCCTGAGCTTCGAGGTGTGTCGGTTCGACGCAGCTCTGCTCTACGCCCTGCATGACCGCTGGGACCCAGTGAGTCAGACGTTCCTTTTCGGTTGGGGGCATATGGTCCCCACGTTGGAGGATGTGGCCAGGCTCACTGGCCTTCGAGTGCACGGGACACCGGTTAGCAGGACCACTTTTCTGACTACCGGGCGATGGCTCGGGGATTGCTAGGCCTAGAGCTATGGCACCCTGGGCGGCTGTCGACCCTCCTACCCTGGGCTAGTCTCCAGATAGCCTGGGATTACAATGGGCGGGAGTTACAGTCGGAGAGCAGCCGGAGGAGCATTTGCAGCGGTTGATTGAGCTGGTGCGGCCGAGAGTAGCTGCATGGCCGGAAGCGGAGGCGGACAGAGTGCTGAGACGGTTCTTGATGCTGATGTTCGGGCGACTCCTCTTCTCCACCAGAGCGGACGTGATGAGCTGTCGGTTCCTTCCTTTCCTCAAGGAGCTGAGCCACGTGGGCGACTACGCATGGGGAGCAGCAGTCCTCGCCTTCTTGTTTGATACGTTGAGTTCGACGGCCCATTGGACGACGCTCGGGGGCTTCTCCCCCTTACTCCAGGTACGACTCTTACCCTAGACCTAATCATGCAACTCTATATGTTTCCTAAATGCTGACATGATGATGTGATGCAGGTGTGGGCCTACGTACGCCTACGTGGGTTGGGCAAAGGCGAGGAGACCTGTCCTGGGCTCCTGCCGATCGCACGGAGGTGGACAACACCTCGGGAGACTGCATCCCTGAGACGGCAGGTCCGAGAGCTGCAGGACGACCTGGATGCTCTATCGTTCACCACGGTATACTTCTAAACTCAGACTCTTTAATTAAATGCAATTCTTATATGATGATGATGCTGATGCGACTTTCTATCTCTTGCAGGTACGGTGGACACCTTACACAGAGGAGGGCCAGGAGGGTTAGCCTTGGGTGGTCGGCGCCCTTGCCTTTGCCGGACGAGATGTGTGGCTTCACTGCGTGAATGTGGTGGAGCCACTGCACTACAGATTGGGGATGAGGACCATCGAGGTCCATTAGCCCGCGGTGGAGTTCTCGGCGCCTGAGAAGGCGGGGGAACGAGTGACGAGGACTACCCGGGGCCTAGCGGCAACATTTGATTGGTCCACGAGGAACGCTGCGCAGGTGGCCGACTAGACAGCTCTTGGGCGAGTGGTGACCACCCGAGCGGAGAGCAACTCAGCGTACTACAGTGCGTATGCCAGACACTACCGGGACCAGGTGTTCCGGGGTGCCCACCGACCGGTACGACTTCTAAACTTAAACTCTATCTATTATGCTTATGATTACTATATGATGCACTGACATGGACTTCTAAATGCAGATTGACCCTGAGGGACGACTGGCGGAGCTACAGGGGCTCCTGCACTCCACCATTAGGGAGCGGGACGAGGCCCGACAGGCCCTAGCCTTACTCGTGAGTTCTCTAAACCCTAAACTCTTCTAAACTATACAAATGCTTATGATTATGAATATGCATGTGACTGACCTAGAGTTTTGGATGCAGCGTGCTGAGGGTACCCAGCGGCAGGGGGCCGATGCTCCTTCTTCTTCTTCTACCCAGACTCTTGCAGATCGGGCCGAGCGAGAGGCCGACTTCACTCGGATGGTAGCGCGAGCCAAGGCGGCCGAGGTGGCGCTCACCGAGAGGGTACACAAATCACTACACTTTCCCTTGTTATTTATGCGTATGAAATGTATGAAATGCAATTGACTGACAATGATGTGTGCATGTAGACATCCGAGCTGACCCACCTTAGGACCGAGCTTGAGCAGAGCCGGGTAGCGACTCAGAGGAGGTGGCTCGTGCGCGGGAGGAGGCAGCACAGAGCCGACCAGTAGGTGCGCTGGAGACGGTGCTTCTTCGGGGTGAGCTGGAGTGACTCCGAGCAAGCGCGACCGAGGTGGAACACTACCGGCCTAAGGCAGAGCAGGCCCGGTTACAGGCTGCCAGACTGGAGGGCATGCTGGCGGGCATGAGAGAGGTGAGTCGGGAGCGCAACCGAGTGACTCCGAGCGGCAGCCATGGCACTCATGGCTCTATTAGGAGTTACTTCACAGGCTCCTCCGGCCACCGGAGGAATGAGGAGGATGAGCGGTGCCAGCGACGTCAGCGCGACGAGGTGGTTTCAGCGATGCCTCCCCCAAAGAGGCACGAGGGATCCGGAGACAGCGACGGGGGCCAGGGAGAGGGACAGGCTTGACTTTTGTACTCGGCCTGACTTTTGTACATGATGTGATATGATAGTGATATGCCTTTGTTTTTGTGTATTTTGTGGATGTATGAATGTATGAATGAGTGGATGAATGCGACTATTGACTCGACACGAGTGCGTGAGTTAGAGACGACGACTACGGGTGAGACACGAGTACGGGTGTGACGCGACACGACCACGAGTGAGATAGAGTGACGCTGACTCTGAGTGGGAGAGAGAGAGCATGATGCCAAATGAGTGACATTAAATGAGTGAGATGAGGGCGCCAAATGCGTGAGATGAGGGCGCCAAATGAGTGAGATGAGGGATGCCACGACTACTAGTTGGACAGGTTGACAACTTGTTGGACAAGGGCTTCAGATCAGAAGGACGGTTCTCAGTGGGCCGCTCAAAGAAATACACAGTCTGTAATAGACCGTTCCAAGGAGAATCGACAGTTTTTTATAAATCATGCGGAATGTTGAACGGTTTACCATAAACCGTGTAAGAAGAAGAATGGTCTGAATCAGGCCGCCTAAAGTCTTGCCCTCGAGTTCTTTGGAGGATGATAGGCGGTCTATAACGGGCCGCGCAAGGGGATGGGTGGTCTATCGTAAGACCGTCCAAATGGGTATTCTGCGAACTAGAAGGGGACTCTCTTGGAGAATGCCTAACCCGATGGTAAACCGCCTTAAACTTATCCAAACCTCATCTTAACCCGTCCTAAACTTATCCAACCAAATCTCAAGAGACCTAGGCTTCCTAACAAGCCCTATAAGTAGGAGGGGGAACATAAATTCGTGATTCACACATCCTCCTCCTTCTAAGCCTCGAAACCTTTGCTATTCATCACCAAATCATCATGAAGAGGGCCCTAGAGGGGAGTTCCATGGAGGGAGCATCTTTTGAAGGGCCAAAGCCGGCCAGGAAGGAGTGGGAAGTGCTCCAACGACTGACCGCGATCCCGTGACATCTCAGCTCGAGCCCTCTGAGAGAGGTAAGCTAATCCTGATTTTCTTCAATTCAATTCTCTTTCATTTACTTACATGCTTCTCCTTCCTCTCTTTTCTTCCATCTTCTTTCTTCCCACCTCAGCTTCTTCCTGGCCCTAGGCGGTATTCCACTTTGAAGTGGTTGGCTCCCATGGTCCGCGCCTTGCCCCTAGGAGTGACATCTATCCTGAGATCTTGGCGCTTACAACCTCTCCTAGTGTTAGGTCAGAACTACCCAAAGCTCTCTCTTGGTTGGCCCAACATCTCAGTCTTAGTTGAAATTTGGCATCCTCAAACCCATACGTTCATCATCCCCTCATTTGAGGCCACTATCCTACTGGAGGAGGTAGAGACCTACTTCTCTTTACCCAGGTCCAAGGCGGGAGGGGAAGACTCAGTGTGTCATACTGTTGCCCCTATAGATCCTAGGCTCATCTTGGGAGGGTTCTTACCAGACAGCAGGGATGTCCACACCTTCGTAGGCCCACGTCAGATTCACCTTCTTCCTCTTAGCCAGTGGGTAGTGGAGCATTGCAAGAACATGTGTGGGTGGGATGAAGCCATAGCTAAGGCTGCGTCCATTTGCTTGTGCGGGGCCATCTTGTTTCGTTCAGTTGACCATGTGTTAGAGCTGCCCCTTCTTAGTACCATTAGTGGCATTTGGCAGGGACTTTCATTTCCCAGGCCATCCTAGCTTACTTGTACGAGGTCCTTACTTCAGCAGCCTTAGGAGGTCCTCTGTTTGGTTCTATGATCCTCCTAGAGTGTTGGATGGGCGTTAGGATGAAATTCATCTATAGGGAGGATGTCACTTCAGCTAGCAGGATCTATGGGAGCCACCCCCTCTTCTTCATAGGTGGCGCGTTCGGATTCTCTCCGTAGGTAGAGTGTAGGACAGCAGAGATGAAGACCAAGGATGAGTGGCGACTGCACATCAACAGGCTGCCCCTGGATTGGTTCGTGATGCACCCGGACTTCCTCCGTGATACCACCGTCAGAGTTCCCAGGAGGCTGGGCTTGGACTTGAGGCTCGTGAGCGACACCGCACTGGCGATGTACAGCCCGCACCGGTGCTACCTACAGGTTGGACTACCCCGGACTGTTCTACCAGCACTACCCCATCTTCCCGCACTACAGGCGAGGAGGATCGGTACAGAGGAGGACGAGCAGGCGGTCAGGAGTGCCCTGATCATGTGGGAGGTGAGCAGGTGCTTACCTTACCAGCAGAGGTTGCAGAGATCCCGACGATGCGCCAGGCCTATGTTAGAGAGTTGAGAGAGATACGTCCCCGCGGGGATGCCCAACAGAGGACTGAGTGATTTTCTTTTGTTTGCGCGATGATGTTGGATAGGACTTGTGTTTAGAAAGTTGATATATGAAATGAATAGAATTGATGATTGGATTGAGTTTGAGCTTTGGGCTATGATGTGATTGCATAGGTTGGGATAAGATCTTTAACATCCACGCGGTCACGAGCCAACTGAACTTTTCCGCTTCAACCTGTCCCTACACACATGCAAATACAGAAAACAGATTAAATCTGTTTTAGGCTTAACCCCTTGCCTATAACAAGTTAGGAAATGACCAGTGCTCGATTTTTGGTCAAGGGGGTAAGCCTTATTAAATAGGTAAATAACAAATGTCAAATGAATGCAATGGGGATGCTATGCATGCAAATCAAGAAAATCTTTTTTAAAAATTTGAAAATATTTGATTTTTGTTTGGGTTTTGAACATATTTGATTTTGTTTTGGGTTTTGAACATATTTATTTTTTTGGGTTTTGAACATATTTGATTTTTTATTTTTGCAATATTTGATTTTTTTGGATTTTGAAATATTTGATGTTTTTTGGATTTTGAAATATTTGATTTTTTTTTATTTTGAAATATTTGATTTTTTTTTAGATTTTGAAATATTTGATTTTTTTGGATTTTGACATGTTTGATTTTTTTTGTGGATTTTGAAACCAACTCAGACCTGATGACAAGGAACCTCCGATCTCACCAGGGGCCTCCCGGGCTCAATGTGCAATATAAAGGACCGCCCGCGGCCGGTGCTAACTTCGCTTTAACGGTGTCTCTACTGAGGCCATACCCGGGGGTAGGATCCATTCCTTGGAAAATAAAACAGATTTTAATAGAGAAGCTAGCGGTAGGTATATAGGTTTTTAGGGCTTGAGTTCTTCTCACGACACCCCCTTTTTTCAAAGAATTTGGTCTGTTGCGCCGGGGCTTTATGTCCATTCTCGAACCTACTTCGCTCTAGGCACACATACGACCGGACTCATAACGTCCCGCGGGGAAACTGTACTGCCACTCTTGCCGTGCCTAGTTTTATTATTTGGGGACTTTCAAAATTTTTGAGAGCTTCGAGCTTTGGATGAGCTTTTATCTTTGATTTTTGCCCCTTTACTTCATTCCCTGCATTCTTTTCTTTCTTGTTCTTTTGCGGAATAAGGTCATAATGGACTGCCCCTATTTGAGACCTCTTTTATTGGGAGGGCCTAGATCAGTTCTCGCCCCCTTATTCACCTTTTTCCCCTATTTTCAGCCGAGGGAGAAGGAAAACAAGGACTTTCACCCTTCCTGAAGCATGGCCAAAGGAGAAACGGTGTTACACAAAAGATGCAACTGCACCACGGGGGGTCGTGTAGTGTGTGAAATGTTGAACCGGGGATTTCCTTTCGTGATTAAGTGGAGGCATACCCCGCCACCAAGTTGTTGCTGTCTTGACTCTATGGATAAAAGCATTTTAAATACAGTCCGTTCCACGGATTTGGTAATTCCTCACCCTCCGTGTTGATTAAGCGATACGCATTACCCGGATAGACTTCCTTAATTACAAACGGCCCTTCCCAGTTGGGTTGCAGCTTAGACCTAGGACCTGCTGACCTGATAAATTTGCATTTCAAAACCATATTACCCACTTAAAATTTTTGTTCGATAACCTTCTTTTGAAAATACCGCGAGACACGCTTTTGATAAACCGAAACATGATTGGACGCATTAAGCCTCTTCTCATCTAAGAGTTCTAGTTGGACTAACAACGCCTCTCGACGCTCATCGAGATTAAGTTCTTTGTCCAGTTGCACCCTTAGGGAAGGCATCAGGATCTCGTATGGGAGTACCGCCTCCATCCCGTAGGTGAGAGCAAAAGGAGTTTGCCCCGTGGTGGTATGGACGGAGGTGTGATAAGCCCATAGAGCTTCTACCAGTTTATCGGCCCAATCAGCAAATTTGTGTGACTCACATGTTTTCTTGATGATTTTAAGAAGGGTTTTATTAGTGGCCTCAGCCTGGCCATTACCTTGGGGGTAGTATGGCGATGAATGATGCAATGATATATTAAACTTCTTACAGAGGTCCCGGAGTTCTTAAGAAACAAATTGTGGCCCGTTGTCGGTGACGATATCACTTGGCACTCCAAACTGCGAGATGATATTCTTCATGATGAAGCGGCATACTGTGGTGGAATTGATTTCTGCATAGGCTTCAGCTTCTGCCCACTTGGTGAAGTACTCCGTAGCCGTCAGGATGAAGGACTTCTGCTTGACTATAGAATTCGGGTCACCGAGAGGTCCGATGATATCAAATGCCCACATGAAAATGGCCAAGGAGCAGAGAGAGGATGAAGAGAAGAAGAAGGAGCATGGATCTTGTCAGCATGGAGCTGGCATTGAAGACACCTACGGACATAGGTGGAACAATCTTCTTCTAGAGTTGGCCAGTAATAGCCCTGCCTAAGAATCTTCTTCGCCAACGCCTGCCCATTTACGTGCCCTCCACACTCACTGGAGTGAGCTGCTTCTACTACCTTCCAAGCCCCATCGTCATCTAGACACCTCATTAGAACTCCGTTGAGAGCTCGCCTATACAATTCTCCAGCAACAATCGTGTATCTTGTGGTGACTCTTCTAATGTCCTTTCGTTGCTCGGCATTTGCCATCTCTGGGAATGAACCATCTCTACAATATTGCTCAATCTCATAATACCACGGTAATTCTTCTTCTTCTTCTATGATCTCCTCAAGCTCAGTTAATGAGACTTCTTTCACTTCTTCCATTTCTATCTTCCTTTCTACAGATTTCCTAAGGTTGTCGAACCAGGGATCCTGAAGAGAGGGAGCGTCTAACCGCTAGACCACAATGGTCTCAATGGCACGACTGAGGGGAAACGAAAGAGAAGAAGCTAGTGACGCAAGGGCGTCAGCCAAAATGTTCTGAGAACGAGGAGTGTGAATATAGAGCAGCCTCGTTGAGCACCTTGCTGGTGTCAAAATGTTGTCGAACGGTTGCGGGGTACCTCCTCTCAGCCTCGTTGAGCACCTTGCTGGTGTAGTAGACCGGCCTCTCAATTCTCGAGTCATTTCTGACTAGGACTGAGCTAACAGTTGACGGCGTTGCTGAGAGATAGAGCAGCAGGACCTCGCCCAGCATGGGCTTGGAGAGCACCGGGGGCGAGGCTAAGAACTCCTTGAGCTCGATGAACACTTGTTGGCATTGCTCATCCCATGCGAACGTTGCAGATGCTAGCTTGGGTCCCCTCAACAGTTTGAAGAAGGGCAAGCATCGTTCGGCCGCACGGGACAGGAATCGGCTGAGAGCGGCGACACGCCCAGTCAGGCGCTAGATGTCCTTGACGCAGGTGGGCGGGCACATGTCCAGGATGGTCTGGACCTTGTCGGGGTTGGCTTCGATCCCACGCTGAGTGACCAAGAAACCCAGGAATTTCCCAGATCTCACTCCGAAGGTGCACTTGGCAGGATTGAGCTTCATGTTGTACTTCAGGAGGGTGTCGAAGGTTTCAGCGAGGTCGGCGAAGTGGTCTTGGGCTTTGGGGGTCTTGACGAGCATGTTGTCAATGTAAGCCTCGACGTTCTGACCTAGTTGCTCCTCGAACATGTGATTGACCAGCCTTTGGTATGTAGCTCCAGCGTTCTTCAACCCGAAAGGCATCCAGGTGTAGCAGTACACGCCGTAGTCGGTGATGAAGGCGGTCTTCTCTACGTCTTTTGGATTCATTCTGATTTGATGATAACCCGAATAGGCATCTAGGAAACTGAGTATCTCGTTGCCCGAGGTAGAGTCAACTAATTGGTCGATGCTCGGTAACGGATAGCAGTCCTTGGGGGTGGTCTTATTCAAGTCGGTGAAGTCCACGCACATCCGCCACTTGCCCGAAGCTTTTGGCACCAGGACGACATTGGCTAGCCACGTCGGGTACAGGACCGGTCTAAAAAGGCCAGTCTCTTGTCCCTTGGTGACCTGCGCCTTGATGATCACCTGCTTCTCTGGGGCATGCTTCCTTTTGGGTTGCTGTACGGGTCTCATGGCGGGGTCGAGGTTGAGCTTGTGCATCACGGTTTCCTATTGTATCCCGGGGAGTTGATCATCGGACCAAGCAAAGACTCGAATGTACTCAGAAAGGAATTTCTTATATTGCTACTGTTCCTTGGGCGGTAGGTCGGCTCCGATCCTTACTCATAGGGTCGGGTTATCGTTTAGGAAAACCGTCAGTAATTCGCCACCAGGCTCGGTGGTTGCGGTTTTATCCTCGACTCCCCAGGGACCCTTATCTTTCCCGTCCGGCCTTGTGGCTTCCACCGAGATATTGTAGCACCTTCTGGCCGTGGCCTGGTTACCTCGACTTCCCCCAACCCATTTTTGGTGGGGAACTTCATTTTTTGGTGATAGGTAGACGGTACTGCCTTTATTCGGTTGAGGATTCCCCGGCCGAAGATGGTGTTGTTCGCTATCATACCCTTGATCACTATGAAGTCCACCATGACCGTAACGGTCCTGGGTGGGGTGCCGAGGGTAATCGGCAGGCTTAGGGCTCCCTCGGGGTTGGTGGCCAGGCCATTAAACCCGTAGAGGGGGGTTCGGACCGGGCGGAGTTTGGATGGATCTTCCCCCATCTTAAGGAAACAGTCGTAAGATAATACATCAGGGGCACTCCCATTGTCAACTAGAATCCTATCTACGTTACAATGGTTTATTGTGGCCGAGATTACGAGGGCGTCGTCATGCGGGTGTTCAGCCCTTCTAGGTCTCGGTCGGAGAAGACTATGACCTGGGGCTCACTCGGGGGGGCCTTGGGGGGCTCTATGGCTCGGCTCGCCCGCTCGACATGACGCTTCTTTCCTCGGCTGTTGTCGCCTCCTGATGCCGTCCCTCCGGAGATGACATTGATGTGGACCCCTCGGGGGGCGTTGTCAATCTCCTCTGTGGCACCTCGGTCTTCTTTGCGCTCGGTCGTGAACCGAGCCAGGTGCCCCTGACGGATGAGGCGCTCGATCTCGTCCTGGAGTTGGTGGCAGTCACCGGTGTGGTGCCCGTGATCGCTGTGGAACAAGCAATACCTGTCGCGATTACGGTTCTTCGACCTCATCGAATCGGGCTGGTGGAGGAGTCCCGAGTCTTTGATGTCTTCATAGATCTCATAGACTGGTGTGGTTAACGGGGTGTACTGCTCGTACTTCCACTTGCGCTCTCCATCACGGTCTCGCTTCTTTCCCGAGCCAAGAGTTGGCTCGGAAGTCCGCTTCTTGTCCCCCTCCCGACCCGAGCCGGTTGCATCTCGGGAAGCGCTGAGTACTTCTTCGCACTTGGCGTGGCGCAGTGCCAGAGTCACTAGCTCGGAAAGGGTCGAGGGAGGGTGGAGGACAAGCTTGCAGCGGAGATTCTTGTCCCTGGTGCCCCCAGTCAGTGCGGTTGTGGCTGAGGCTACGTCCAGGCGGGGAATTCTCAGGGCTTCCGATTTGAATCGGTGAATATAAGCCCGGAGTCTTTCCCCTTGTGCCTGCTTAAGGGCCAGGAGCCCCGCTACTGACCTTGGGGGGGCACTTCCGGCGAAACTCACTTTGAAGACTCGCCCAAATTGCTTGAAATCTCGGATGGATCGGGGGCGAGGGCCCGGAACCATGCTTGAGCACCTTGGACCAGAGTGGTCATGAAGGCTCGGCACTTGATGGCATCGGACACTCCGTGCAGAGTCATCAGAGCGTCGAAGCTATCGTAATGATCGATCGGGTTGCCCTGGCCGTCGTAAAGCTTGAAGGTCGGAATGGAGGTTCTGGGAGATACCTCTGCCTTCAAAATGTACTCGGAGAATGGGGATTTCTCCTCATCCTCCTAGAAAGTGGTCTTCTACAGGGCGCGGAGGGCGCGCTCCTGTTCTGCAAAACGTCTCTCGAAATCCCGCAGCCGGAGGGATAGTTCCGGTTGCTGTCATGTCGTGGGGCTGGGGGGAGCATCTTGGCGATCCCCGGGGACGTCAACTTCCGGGTTTGGGCGGCGCACCCCCAGTTTTCCCCTTCTTGGCATGGAGGAAGCCTCTTGCTCCAGAGGTGGAGCCTGCGAGGGTCCTCCAATCCGGTTGCAGATGAGTTGCTGGCCGCGGAGGGTGAAGCGACCCCCGGCGGTGTGCTGGGACGTGTTCCCACGGGGAGGGCTCCCTGACGGAGTGCGGGACCTTCCATCCCTAGCTGCCTGGGCCCTCATGAGTTCCACAAGGACATCCAGTTTCGCGTTGAGGGCTTGGAAGGCTTCGGCGCCACCGTTGGGGGGTAGCCCTACCGCCGCAGGAGGGGGTGGCGGTCCGTCGATGGGGACGCTGGCGTTGAAGGGGGGGTTCTATGAGGCCCTAGAAGGGCCATCCCCCGCCACTACCACGGCCTTACCCCTGTCGTCGGCAGACCTCCTCCCCGAGCTCTTCGCACCATACTGGCTTTTCGTGTGTTTCCCACAGACGGCGCCAGATGAAGAGGCGAAATCTCTCGATGTTCCTGAGCGGGCTGATAATCACCAGATTGTGAACTGCAAGACAGGGAAACAGATCAGAGGGCCCAAGGGTAGTCCCTGGGGAAAACCCTCCGATGCTTAAGTCAGTAGAGCTATGGCGGGAGCAATAATGGGGAGGGGCTAGTTTATGCGCGAGATCCCTCTCCACCAAAGGGGTGAAGCAGTTCGTGCTCAGGAGTTTTGGGCGTATGATTGCCTTTTTTGGCTTCCCTTTCACCGGAGGGTGCCCCTGATTTAAATAGTGCGCCGTCCCCAGGAGTCCTGCAAGCCGAGGGGTTTCAGGTAGAGGTTACGTCCTCATCGTGGGCTTTTATTGCCTTATCGTGGGAGCGTTATCCTCGCGGGGAAGAAGAAGTCCCCTATCTTCCCGGATTCTCGCCTGTTGCGAACTCTTAACGGCTGCAAAGATAAGTATTCGTCGGACGTTCCGAGCTTCAGAGAGGCCGGCCCTATCCGGGCGGTAGGCTTAGCTTGGTAAAAGATGGGTCGATAGGCCGGCTTATGCTTCCTTCTCCGGGCAGAGGGATGGCTCGGGCGTGGACCTTCCAGTGACCTGACCGATGCTCAGGCCCTCCGAGCCTTGAGGCCGCCTAGGAGGGTTGTTTCCTCGAGTGCTGTAAATTGGGCTTTCTCCCCTAAGTGGGCCTTGTGGGCTGTTACTTGGGTGAGCTTGGCCTCATTGGGCCCTGCCGGGCCTAGTTGGGCTGCTCCATTGGGCTGCAGAAATCCCCCTCTCCAGGTCCTCTTTGGGCTCGGTCGAGCAGGTCCATAAGCGGCATGTGGAGGAACATTATTATATTATGGCGGCCGCTGAGGCTGTTGGGGTGGTGGTGGTTGTTGTTGCGGGTGTTGCAGAACCGGGAAAGTGGGTTGGGGGACTGGGGGTTGCGTGGAGGCTGCGGGAAGCGAGGTGGAGCGGCATGGTGGGGAAACTGAACATTTTGGACCTGCTCATTGATCTGTACTTCCTCAGTGACGGGGCCCTGGGATTTCCTGGTGATTTTGGGTTTCTGGGCCTCAAATAGTGAATGAATAGGGGAGTCTTTGAATTGGGTTTGTATGAACCAAGCTCTACTGTATAACTGGTGCATATTCAAAATGTCATTCATTGCCAAAATATTTCTGAACATTGGGGTGGCATTATAGATCAACAACTTGACTTTTTCTTCTTCCGGGATTTACCCGGGCACACGCGAGGCCATCTGCCTCCACCGATCCGCATAGGTTGTAAAATCTTCTTCTGGCTTCATCTTTTCTGCTACCAGGTCGGTGAAGGAATACTCGGGACCGACCCGATCTTGGAACCTCTGAATGAACCTCTCCTTAACTGTCTTGAAGTTGTCGGCCTCCACCATAGGCAAGGTATAGAACCACTCCATGGCGACCCCTTCCAATGATCAGCAGAACAAGTAAGCCATGAGGTGATCGTCATGCTGGAACTGTGTTGACTCGTAAAGAAATTCTCGAACATGAATGAACGGGTTGCCATTGCCGTCATATTTTCGGTACACGGGGAGCTCGGACTGAGGAGGAAAATGAATGTCCCTGAAGTTAGGAATAGGGACGTCAGCCAAAGACTGCGGGCCAACCCGCTTGTGGAGGAGGTCAATTTGTTGATGCATGGCAGCCCATTTATCAAGAATTTCCCGTTCCCGGGATGGAGAAGAAGGAGCAGGAAGAGCAGTACCTGGATACGCAGCCAAAGGAAAAGTTGACTGAGGGGGCAGGCCGTAAGATGGATAATGGGCCAGGGAAGGGCCCACATCCGCATGAGCCAGCTGGGCGGCCCCTGGTTGCAACCGAGTAAAGTCTGCCGGGGCTACAAGAGCCTGCGGCGATGGAGAAATGGTGGCATAGGGATCAAGGTAAGGAACAGAGGGGATCTGAGACTTCCCCTTATCGAGCGGTTGATGGGCCGAGGTAGAAGCCTGGCCCATTTCCATGCCGGAGTATAAAAGGATCTGAGGACGGGTGGGAGTAAGGTCAATGGGGGCCACAGAGGTTGTCCCAGCAACAGAAGTTGTAGTGGCAACAACAATCATGCCAAGAGAAGGAGCTAAAGTCGGGGCATCGGCCCCCTGCAAGGCTTACCGGATGAGATGGAGCTGGGTAGGGTCCAGCTGGGCCATCATGTTGAGGATTTGATTGGCCGGATTCTGAATGGATGGATCGGAAAGAGAGGGTTGGGAACCCTCGCCAAGAATGGTCGGGAGTGGAGGGGTTGTCCCCTCTCCTCCCTGCATATGGGTGACCCTAGGCGGGTCCTCAAGAAGGCCACGAGGAAGGGAGTCCTCGTGGGACTGAGAGAAGTCGTATGACGATATGGGAGATGACGAATCAAACAAAGGATTGAAGTAGGAATGGAAATGAGAACTGACCCTAGGAGATGATCCAGAGGGAAAGAGACAACCCCACATACACTAAAACACCTCAAGACTAGAGCAATCGATCCTAAGCAAAGCACAACCTCAAACGACCAAGCATCCAATGGAGAGGAGAGATGAGAAGAGAATCAAGCACATGAGCAACCAAGTTGTCAAATGATGCACGGAAATTTTTAAATTCCTCTTGTAGGACCTTAGTGGATTAATTAATATATGAATTCGCTCAACCACAAGGTACCTAACCAGAATGGAACTGGGTGACTCTATGGGGATCTCTCACTCGCTGATGCAAACCCTAGACTGGGGGTGGATACGGTACAACCCGCCCGGCATCCGTGTGGGAATCCACGGCTCACGGGGACTTACGGAGGTCTTCTGCAAGGTCCCTAGTCAGCTCCAAGGAGTATGGAGACAGGAGGAAACCCTACCTCGGTAGGAATGCAACTACTATGAAAGAGGTGGATGCTCCTATGTGCACCGGAGTGCATGCAAAATCTAGCCTAGCAACTATCAAGCAATGACCAATCAAATATACAAGTAATGAAAGTGATCATGCAGCAATGATCTGGGAGCAGGGGGAGATCAATAACTAGCACCAAAGATCACGAATAGCATGGAATATGGCAATCAAAAATGAACTATGAGTGCACTGTAGCACCACAAGGACGGTCTATATGCAACCGCTCAAACAGACAAACGGTCTTGACAAAACCGTATAATCTAGAGAGCAACAGAACGACAGAATAACTGTAAAAGAATCACAGAGTGCTAGAAATGAAGGACGGCCGCAATGAAAAACGTACCAAGAAAAGTGGTCTGTATACAGTCGCGTAAGCTCTGGAACAGATCCCCACAAACCGTGTACCTACAGTCAGAACACCCAGAAGCGTACCTGTGCCAGAGCGATGGACGGCCAGGGATAGGCCGTTCAGAAGTGTGGACGGTCGATAGAACGCCGTCTATGATAGGACGCTGGCAGGAGAACTGGCGCTGTTCGCAGGGAAGGACGGTGGATAATCAGCCGTCCATAGGATGAACGGCTCTGGGAGAACCGCTCACGTTCCAGAAGGCAGAAAACGCAACACAACCGGCAATCACTCCAAACGGGGACTAACACAACGAAAGAGGGGTCAGCAAATCACAAGCACGATGGGCACTAGGGGTCCCACCATGATCGCCATAAAAGAAGGGTGTAGATATATTTTCTCCTCCCAATCCGTTTCTTCTAATGTCTTCCTAATGTCTATTCTACCATATTCGATATGAGAAACGAATGAAGACAAAAGGAAAGGGAGGAAACAAAAACCTGTGATCGCCACCAAAGCACCAAACGTGATGAACATGCCATGCCTTGGAAAAACGGAGAGACACTCGCATGGCCTGCAGCGCTAGGAAGATGAACGGTTCAGGTAGAACCGCCTAAAGCATATACGGTCTTACGATAGACCGTTTAAGGATGCTGCAGAAGATGCGGGATGAAGCGCTCTTGGAAGTTGTACGGCTCCGGCACGACTGCAGGAAGAAGAAGGACGGTCCATGTAACACCGCATGTATCCTTGAACGGCTAGTAGAGAACCGCACAAGACCACCAAGCCAGAAGTCATAAAGGGTCCAACCTCCACCCTCTCCAGCCGGCCAGAGGGGATGGGCCTCGTGCTAGGAATTGCTGACCTGCAAAACAACGTGAAAACACAAAGATAAAACCTAGATTAGAAATGGACAGTGTAGTAGATGTCAAAATAATAAGGAGTGAACATTAATAAGTGGAAAGGGGGATACCTGGGGGATTTTAAACCCCTAGGGTGTCAAAAACATGGGTGGGTGTGTGCATGGCAATGAAGATGAAGAAGAACGTGGGGAGAAAAGGAGGAAAACAATGCATGCAATGACAAAGATGACGAAACCAATCGAACACAAAAGACTCAAAAACTAGACTACTCCCTGAACCGGAGGCTTGTATGGACGTAGAAAGCCTCCCTCCTTGGTGCTAGGTCGCTCAAGAATACGGCAGGGCTTCGCTGTCGACCAAAAATCTCCCCCCTTTTCTACCCGGCCTTTAGGGTCTATTTATAGAGCACCTAAAGTCCAAGCTCGAAATTAGGGTTTAGAGGCATTTTCAGGTCAAGATAATCAAAGCAAAATCGGAGATAAACAGATTATCTTTTATCCATTCGAAAGGGCACTTAAAATGGTTGATTATCCGCGGAGAAAATGATGGGAGAAGTTGGGGATAAAACCACGGATAAAAGGGATAAAATCTGTTGAAATTCAGCATTCGAACAGATGAACGGTCTTACGATAGACTGTTCAACTGGATGTGCGGTCATGTCCTGGCCGTCCAACCCTGTCGGTGGAAATTCAAAATAATTCATAAATAATCCAAATTATCCATCGAACTGACCGAAACCTTCGCCATTGGACTCTCATAGATGAACGGCTCAGACAATACCGTTCAAAGGTTGAGCGGCCAAGGACAAACCGTTCTAGCCTTGTCGGTGATAAATAGATTAATTGGATAATTATCTGAGAAAACCCTCAAGCGCAGGACTCTGAGAGATGAGCGGCTACCATCTGTCTGTTCATCAAGTTGAACGGTCAGAGGAGGGCCGCATAAATGCTTGTCAGTGGAAATTCAGAAAATTAACCAAAATATTCCAAAATAGTTGGACGATCCACAGGCAAACGCACATTGATTGGGCGGCCATGGATGAGTCGTACATGCACATGGGCGCTTGAAACTTATAGAAAAGCCCAATCAACCAAAACCAAGGTCCGTTAAGCCCTGAATCAACTTGGACCTAACCAAGGAGGGAGGCAACCCATAGAACTGGCCCAAAGCGTGCCTGAAAACAACCCCAACGAGTGACGAACAACTCGAGACATCAACAAATAGGAGTAAGAGGAACGACTCAACTTATCGGCATAAAACGGGTGTCAACACACTCGTGAAAATCTAGTGAATTTCTACATGATTGACGTTCTAGTGCGTAACCTTTATGGTTATGAAAGTGAAATTGAAAGTACATTCTCATTACATTCTTATTCTTGAAAGGCCATGCTACATTCTTGTTCATACTTGTTACATTCTTGTTAGTTCATACTTGCTCATTTTACCTTACATGATTGTCTTATTGCTCAGTTATACTTGTGATTCATCGCATTTGCATGATTTTACCTTATTCCTCTAGAGCTAAAATATTAATTACTTTAATAGTGCCTTCATATTGATGCGAAGATACCTACTAGGTAAGTGTGCTCATTACCTATTTCCAATCTTTTCAGGAGATGGAAGTGAGTCGGATTCGGAATGTTCAAATAGCGGGTCCGAGAGTGAATGAAGAATGAGTGAAGACTTAGGAAGTCTACATTGTTTAGATTGAGTCTATGTAATTTTCTTATTTCTTGAGTGTAGTATGATGAAGAAAGTTGAATTAGTGATTGTATTTGATATTTGATTGATAATGAATTGAAAGTTGGAGTTTGAGTAAATATTGTGTAATTGCATTTATGTGCGTGATTTTCTTGCGCTCTGATCGTTCTTTCTTGCAAGAGGCTTACCATGCCAACTGTTCACGTTCCTCGAGCTAGTCTTCCGATGTAATAAAGGCTTGGGGCGTGACAGTTAAGTTGGTATCAGAACTTAGGCATAAGTATGTCCTAGGAAAGGTGATGTCATAGGATAAGTCTAAGGTTTTAGGATTGGGTAGAACCTGGGATGAGATAGTTATATAGAAATTATCTTAGGGTAAATCTTCCCGACTCTAAATAATTAAAATATCTATGTTCTCGGGTACCTTGATTATCAATGGCTCATCGTGTGAATTGGGACGAGATGTAGCAAACTGTTGCGGGACTTACTCAAGCCCTACAGATAGTGGCCCAAGTTGGTGGAAGGGTGGCGCGGGTAACCTACATGGTAATTTTCAAAGTTTAAATCCCCCACTATTCTCTGGATCTTCTAACCCAGATGAAGCGAAAAATTGGATCGATGAGATGAATCGAATATTCGATGTCATGCAATGCACTGACCAGGAGAAAGTTTGACTTGCCACGTTTAAACTCAACAAGGATGCTCGTACATGGTGGAAATCCATTCCGGTGCCACCTGCAGATGCATCTCATACATGGGAGGGTTTTCTTACACTTTTTCGAGCCAAGTACTTCTCCGAACATGTAAAGGAGAGGAAGGCTATGGAATTTGCCTCCTTGAAACAAGGCACGATGTCCGTGGCAGAATATGAATTATAATTCTCTCGACTAGCACCTTATGCTCCTCACTTGATAAGCACAGATTTATTGAAAGCCAACCGATTTATGGATGATTTAAGACCCAGATTTATCCAAGAACTTGGAACGCAGAATATCCGCACCTATACCGAGATGGTTCAAAGAGGGCATCTATGTGAAAGAACCATGGATAAGGTGGAAAGGCTCCGAGGAGAAAGTTCAAGCCGAAAACATGATAGGCAAGAAGAGAAAGAAGTGGATGAGGATGAAAACTGTCACGTTAAGAGGTCCCGTAATGGGAATGGTAACGGAAAAAGAAACGGAAATGGAAACGGAAAGAATAAGAAAGTTAAAGAAGAAGAATGAATGCAAGTCACCACGGCTTGCTCATTTTGTGAAAAATTTTGGCATACGGCAGAAGAATGTTGGAAGCGTCTCGGTGTTTGCCTCAAGTGTGGAAGCCGAGAACATCGCTTGCCCGTATGTCCTCTCATAAATGAACAATCTTCAAGGGATAACAACGGACGTGGGAAACGAGGTCGATTAAATGCCATCCTAGACAAGGAAGGTGAAATGATTAACGGTACCCTCTTAATCCATTCGCCTTACTTTAATTTTTAATACATTAAAGTACGTACACTCTCCATAAAAAACTCATATTATAAATTTGGGGACCAAATTTTCTTAAGTGGGGGAGGGTGTAGTGCCCCAAAATTTTTATAAAATATTTCTGATATAATTAAGAATTTTCAGGAATTATTAAGGGTCTAAATGAATTAATTAATGAATATTGGGTTAAATAAATCATTATTAAGGCCCAAATATGGTAAACAATTAATCCAGCCTTAATAAATAAAGCCCAATAGGTTCAAGGACCAAGCACATTAAATTTGGCCCATATTCTAGAAGGTTATTTAAGTTATCCACGAAATATTGGGATAAATACACTTTAAAAGGGATAATTTAGTGTATAATTAACCAAAGAGTTTGAATTAAGATGAATGTCCATGCCCGGTTTATGTAACGGTCTATCGAGTGACCGTTACAGCCATGTAACGGATCAGACCTAGTCCGTTACACTCAGTTGATTCCGTGAGAGGAAGAACTTGTAAAAACATTGGATCTTTGAGATCCTATCTGCAAGAGACCTAATTAGGAGAATGTGTAAGGTTACTAAGGACTCTTAGTGATCAGGTTCTGCCAACTAAGGACTCTAAAATTGATCTAATCCTCAAACCCTAGTCAAAACCCTATAAATAGAGCCCAGTTCTGAATTGAGCGACCCTTACTTTTGGCTCGTGAAGAAACAAGGTAAGGAGATAGAATCTCGGGTAAGTCCTTTGGAACTTTTTGTTTCTAATACTAAGGTCTGACAACTCTCAAAATTTCATGTTAGGAGGTCGAGTATCCAAGGAGTTAGGATCTTCCAAAGTTACTGGTTTCATCACGCCAACCCAGGAAACTGTATAATAGGGTGCTGAAGATCAGGAAATTAGAGAGCCTAAATGAGGTAATTAGAGTTAGATGCTTTAGAACTTTTTGTTCCTCTTCGTATCATCTTTCTAACCTCCAAATTTCACATCTTTAGGTCCAAAAATTGGAGAGATAGGGCAATGTGAAGTTGCTGAAAAATCATAGGAAGAAAAGAACTAGGGCGACCCTTGAAGACTCAAATTAGAAGTTTTAAAGCCAGTAAGAAGGTAGGTTATCTCATGAACGGTAAAAACACATTGTTAGGGATAAAAGCCCTCTAGTTTATTTGGATTTCATGCATTATACTTCATGAATTTCATGTTTTAGGATTCATGCATGCCTTCAACCCTAATTGAAGATAAAAAGCTATCTCTTGTTATTTCATTACTACCTATGCATCTAGATAGCCTTTTTCTCGTTTTGACATGATTAGAGTAGTTAGCATGCCATGAATTAATCATAGAGTTCTATAGTTTCTATTTTCCGTTAGCAGAGGACCTAACGGTCTATCGTAAGACCGCTAGGGACGTGTAACGGACCTACCTTGATCTGTCACACCTCTGTAAACGATTGAAGGGTTCTGAGAACTCTGACGCCCCTACAGTGGACTGTTGCCATATTGTGACGCACCTAGACTAGTCCGTTATACAACACTGTGTTCTGTCAACTTAAGGCAGAATTAAGATTGGCTCAAATAGCTTATATATATATATATATATACCTAGTTAATTAAATCTTAACATCTTTTCATGATTTTTAAGTTCAGGTGTTGATTCATGTTAGAAATTGCATGATTTATGGTACTTTAGAGTTATTTTCAAGTATATGATAATTTCATGCCAAAGCACTATAGTTTTATATTTAAACATTGATTTAGAAAAGATATTGATGAGTTTTATCATGATTTTATATCATTACACATTCTTCCTCTTCTATAGAGTCATTTTCTTTAAGTACATGGCATATATCCCGGTATATGTTCATTAGTTACACTCTTGCACTATAGGAACATATTCTTGAACATGAGGACCTCTCTATTGGATATTCCTTCCAATGGACTAGGAAATCTTGTTTCAAGGCCTCCGTAATTCTCCGCGAGCCTGGGATTCCCACTAAGACGCTGAGTTGGTTGTACCATTAAAGCCCATTTGTCTAGAAAAGCACAAAAATCGAAGTTTTAAGTCTTGTAACGGACCTACACTAGACCGTCAGGCTTACCTAACGGACCGGTGTATGACCGTCACATTGTTTGAGTCCATATCTATTTTATTCTGGATTCAACTATTCTAACAGTCCAATTCTTGACCGTTATGTTCATGTAACGGCCCAGTATTAAACCGTCACAGTTCTTGAGTATATTAACCCGAGGTTTGACCAAAGGGTTGATATTCTAAAGTTTCTAGATGGATTATTGATGGTCTAGGACTTGTCATATTGTCCAAAGAAACTTAATTTAAATTATGAAAGATAACGAATGTACCGTTATGCTACTGAATTATTCCCATGAGCATAATATCGTCTTAAATCATTCTTGATCTCTCATATTCTTAATTGAAGCATTCATTCTTTGATGATTGTTGTCATAAGCTTATTGATTGAATTTGTTATATTACTGGCCACGCTTTATTGTTACACTCATGGAAGTAGCTTGATTTATACGTGAAGATGCAGTTCGGGTGCTGATTGTGTCCAAGGGCTCTATGCTAGTCTCCTCGGCTGATTGCCGAAAACATACTGTAAACCATGGGGTGTGAGGCTACTGGCGTCGCATTGCGCTTGCAGTACTTTCTTTATAAAGAAGTGAAATCTATGAGCACTCATGAAAATCTAGTGAATTGCTACATGATTGACGTTCTAGGGCGTAACCTTTATGGTTAAGAAAGTGAAATGTGAAAGTACATTCTCGTTACATTCTTGTTCTTAAAAGGTGATGCTACATTCTTGTTCATACTTGTTACATGATTGTCTTATTGCTCGATTATACTTGTGATTCATCGTATTTGCATGATTTTTCCTTATTCCTCTAGAGCTAAAATGTTAATTACTTTAATAGTGCCTTCATGTTGATGCGAAGATACCTACTGGGCAAGTGTGCTCATTATCTATTTCTAATCTTTTTAGCAGATGGAAGTGAGTCGGATTCGGAACGTTCAAATAGCGGGTCCGAGAGTGAATGTGTAGTGCCCCAGACTTTATATAAATAATTTTTGAATTTTAAAATAATTTTTTAGAATTTATAAGGGCTAAATGGATTTATAAAAGGATTATTGAGTTTATTAGTCATTATATGGCCCAATTATGTTAATCAATTAACCTAATCCACTTAAACAGAGCCCAAAAGGTTTAAAGACCAGGCCCATTTAATTTGGCCCATATTCTAGAAGGTTATTAAGCCTATTCATGAATTTCAAAGGATAAACACCACTTAATAGGATAATTAGATGGATAATGAATAAAAGTGTTTTATTAAAATTTAAATTCTGAATGCGTTGAATGTAACGGTCCATCGGGAGACCGCCATAGCCTTGTAACGCGTATACCCTAGACCGTTACACTCTGCGAGTTCCGTAAGTTAAAGAACTCGTGAAAAGATTGAAACTTTGGATTCTTATCTACAAGAGACCTGATTAGAACGATATGTTAAGTCACAAGGGACTCTTAGAAGTCAGGTTTTAGCAGAATAAGGATAGATACAAATTATATAAATAATTATATAGGATAATTAGCAAAAGAGTTTGATTAATGTTGAACTCTGGGAACATTGAATGTAACGGTCTATTGTGAGACCGTCACATGCTTGTAACGCAGGGGTCTACAACCGTTACACCATGTTAGTTCCGTGAAGGAAAGAACGAGTAGAAAGATCAGAACCTTGAGATCTTATCCACTAGGGAACGATTTGGGAGAGTTCATAACACTACTAAGGACTCTTAGGGATTAGATTCTGGCAGATTAAAAACTCTAGAATCGATCTAATCCTCAAATCCTAGCTAGAACTCTATAAATAGGACCTAGTTCTGAACTGCGCGACCCTTACTTTTACTCGCGTGGAATCAAGGTAAGGAGTCATAATCTTGGGTAAGTTCTTTAGAGGAATTTGTTTACAATACATTAGACTAATAGCTCTCCAAATTTCGTGCTAGGAGGCCAAGCAACTAAGGAGTTATAGCCCAAGGAAGTTGCTGAAAAGTCACAGGAAGAGGAGAACTAGGGCACATTTTTCCAAACCCTAAATTGGAAGTTTAAAGTCAAGTTAAGAGGTAGGTCATCTCATGAACGGCAAAAACAGCTTGATAGGAATAAAAGCCCTCTGGTTTGATTGAATTCCATGCATGATAGATCATCAATTTCATGTTTTAATAGATCTATGCATTATATGCATCTCTTAGCCCTAATTGGAAAATTAAAAGATGTTACCTTGTCTATTCACTGATACCTATGCATGTAGTTGGCCTATACTTCGTTATCATGTCTAAGAATACATGGTATTTTGATTATAGACATGATGTGAGTTAATCTCTTGTATCTCATACTGATTTCTGTTAGCAGATTCTCTGACGGATCATAGTAGGACCGTCACAGTGATATAACAGCCTTACGATAGACCGTCACACACTCTGTTATATTTTATTTTCACTATTGTCTCTAACGCACCCAGACAGGAGCGTTACATACTGTAACGGCCCCTCGATAGACCGTCACAGACACTGTGATGCACTCCTGTTAGACCGTTAGACTATGTGTTCTGTCAGCTCATGACAGAATAATTACCAATTAAGGTTACTTATAATTAACCCTAGATAGCTAAGTTTTAACCTGTTATTATGGTTTTAAGTTTACTTACTGTTTCATATTGGAATTTGCATGACTTAGGCATCTTGAGCTATTTTAAGTTATGTTAATTTCGTGTTCCAAAAACTGTAAAATTTGTATTGTAAATCATGATTTTTGAATGATGTATTGACGGAGTATTATCATGATTTCCATATTGATACACATTTTTCTCTCTCTGTCTATAGAGTCATTTTCTATAAGTACATGGCACATATTTCGATATGTTGTCCATTAGTTCACACTTTGCACTATAGGAACATTATTCTTGGACTTGAGGACCTCTCTATTGGATATTCCTTCCAATGGACTAGGAAATCTTGTTTCAAGGCCTCCGTAATTCTCCGCGAGCTTGGGATTCTCACTTGGACGCCGAGTTGGTTGTACCATTATAGCCCATTGATTAGAGTACAATATCAATTTTTTTGGGTTATCAGTAGTGTAACGGCTCTATATTAGACCGTCGTGCAATGTAACGGCCCAATATAAGACCGTCACATTCATCTGAGTTCGATTGCTTGATTCTGGTCTCAGACTATTGTAACGGCCTAATCATGGACCGTCACACAACGTAACGGCCCAATGAATGACCGTCACACTTCTCTGACTCTATTTGATCGTTCTGAATTCGGATCATTGTAACGCCCTACTACTGGAGCGTTACATGATATAACGGCGCAGTAAATGACCGTCACATTGCTTAAGTATTTAACCCAAGGTTTGACCCAAGGGTTGATATTCCAAAGGTTCTAGATGGACTAATGATAGTCTAGAACTTACAATATTGATCTAGAAACTTAATATAATGATTGGAAAGTGAAAAGAATGCACCGTTATGCTGTCAATTTATTTCCGTGAGCATGACATTCTTTAAGTCTTTTTCTTGATCTCTCATACTCTAAATTGAAGCATTCATTCATTGATTGTTGTTATCATGAGTTATTGACCTTATTACATTCTTGGCCATACTTTATTGTTACACTCATGGAAGTAGCTTGATTTATACGTGAAGATGCAGTTCGGGCGCTGATTGTGTCCAAGGGCTCTATGCTAGTCCCCTCGGCTGATTGTCGAAAATATACTATTTTATAAACCATGGGGTATGCTGCTACTGACGTCGCATTGCGCTGGGAGTACTTTCTTTATAAATAAGTGAAAACCATGAGCACTCATGAAAATCTAGTGAATTGCTACATGATTGACATTCTCGTGCGTAACCTTTATGGTTATGAAAGTTAAAGTGCATTCTCGATACATTCTTGTTTATGAAAGGCCAAACATCATGTTCTTGTTACATGCATCCTTGTTCATTCTTGTTCACTCTATCTTACATGATTATCATGTTACTTTGGTTTAATCGCATGATATTCGCATTCGCATGATTTTGCCTTACTTCTTTAGAGCTAAAATATTAATTACTTTAATAGTGCCTTCATGTTGATGTGAAGATACCTACTAGGAAAGTGTGCTCATTACCTATTTCCAATCTTTTTCAGGAAACAGAAGTGAGTCGGGTTCGGATTCGGAAGGTTCAAGTAGCGGATCCGAGAGTGAATAAAGAATGAGCGAAGACTTAGGAAGTCTACATTGTCTAGATCGAGTCAATGTAATTTCGTATTTCTTAAGTCTAGTAGAGTGAAAGATGATGGAAAAATAATTGTATTTGACTATTAATCATTTATGAAAAAAAGTTGGAGTTTGATTAAATATTGTGCAATTACATTTATGTGTGTGATTGTCTCGCGCTCTGATCATTCTTGCTTGCAAGAGGCTTACCATGCCGGCTGTTCGTGCTCCCTGAGTTAGTCTTCCACTGTAATAAAGGCTCGAGGCGTGACAGTTAAGTTGGTATCAGAGCCTAAGTCTCAGGACTTAGGAAGAAGGAATCATGTCATAGGATAAGTCCAAGGATTAAGGGCCCCTACCTATGAACTAAGGAAGAAGTTTTCATACCCATGTGAGAATTGGGTAGAGCCCGGGATGAGATAGTTATATAGAAATTATCTTAGGATAAATCTTCCCGACTCTAAAATAACAAAAATATCCGTGATTCTCAGGTACCTTGATTCTCAATGGCTCATCGTGTGAACTGGGACGAGATGCAGCAAGCTGTTGCAGGACTTACCCAAGCCCTACAGACAGTGGCCCAAGCTGGTGGAAGGGCTTGCGCGGGTAACTTGCATGGAAACTTCCGAAGTTTAAATCCTCCACGATTATCTGGATCTTCTAACCCGGATGAAGCAAAAAATTGGATCGACGAAATGAATCGAATATTCGATGTCATGCAATGCACCGACCAGGAGAAAGTTCGACTTGCCACTTTTCAACTTAATAAGGATGCTCGTACATGGTGAAAGTCGGTTCCAGCACCTCCGGCCAATGCACCTTATACATGGGAGGGTTTTCTTACCCAATTCCGTGCCAAGTACTTTTCCGAGCATGTAAAGGAGAGAAAGGCTATGGAATTTGCCTCCTTAAAATAAGCCACGATGTCTGTGGCAGAATATGAATTACAATTCTCTCGACTAGCACCTTATGCTTCTCACTTGATAAGCACAGATTTATTGAAAGCCAACCGATTTATGGATGGTTTAAGACCCGGATTCATCCAACAACTTGGGACTCAGAATATCCGCACCTATACTGAGATGGTTCAAAGAGCGCATCTATGTGAAAGAACCATGGAGAAAGTGGGGAGGCTCTGAGAAGAAAGGTCAAGCCGAAAACATGATAGGCAAGAAGAGAAAGAAATAGATGAGGGTGAAAACCGTCACATTAAGAGGTCCCGTAATGGGAACGGTAACGAAAAAAGAAATGAAAATGGAAACGGGAAGGATAAGAAAGTTAAAGAAGAGAAGGAGCAAGCCGTGGCACCTTGCTCATTTTGTGAAAAATTTGGGCACTCAGCAGAACAATGTTGGAAGCGTCTCAGCACTTGTCTCAAATGTGGAAGTCGGGAACATCGCCTGCCCCTATGTCCTTTCATCAACGGACAATCATCAAGGGATAACAACGGACGCGGGAAGCGAGGCCGATTAAATGCCATTCTAGATAAGGGAGGTGAGATGATTAAAGGTACCCTCTTAACCCACTCGCCTTACGTTAATTCTTAATACATTAAAATAAGTACACTCTCCACAATCCATATATTGAATTTGGGGACCAAATTCTTCTAAGTGGGAGAGGGTGTAGTGCCCCAGACTTTATATAAATAATTTTTGAATTTTAAAATATTTTTTTGGAATTTATAAGGGCTAAATGGATTTATAAAAGGATTATTGAGTTTATTAGTCATTATATGGCCCAATTATGTTAATCAATTAGCATAATCCACTTAAACAGAGCCCAAAAGGTTTAAAGACCAGGCACATTTAATTTGGCCCATATTCTAGAAGGTTATAAGCCTATTCATGAATTTCAAAGGATAAACACCACTTAATAGGATAATTAGATGGATAATGAATAAAAGTGTTTTATTAAAATTTAAATTCTGAATGCGTTGAATGTAACGGTCCATCAGGAGACTGACACAGCCTTATAATGTGTATACCCTAGACCGTTACACTCTGCGAGTTCCGTAAGTTAAAGAACTCGTGAAAAGATTGAAACTTTGGATTCTTATCTACAAGAGGCCTGATTAGAACGATATGTTAAGTCACTAGGGACTCTTAGAAGTCAGGTTTTAGCAGAATAAGGATAGATACAAATTATATAAATAATTATATAGGATAATTAGCAAAAGAGTTTGATTAATGTTGAACTCTGGGAACATTGAATGTAACGTTCTATTGTAAGACCGTCACATGCTTGTAACGCAGGGGTCTACAACCGTTACACCCTGTTAGTTCCGTGAAGGAAAGAACGAGTAGAAAAATCCGAACCTTGAGATCTTATCCACTAGGGATCGACTTGGGAGAGTTCATAACACTACTAAGGACTCTTAGGGATTAGATTCTGGCAGATTAAGGACTCTAGAATCGATCTAATCCTCAAACCCTAGCTAGAACTCTATAAATAGGACCTAGTTCTGAACTACGCGACCCTTACTTTTACTCGTGTGGAATCAAGGTAAGGAGTCATAATCTTGGGTAAGTTCTTTAGAGGAATTTGTTTACAATACATTAGACTAATAGCTCTCCAAATTTCGTGCTAGGAGACCAAGCAACTAAGGAGTTACAGCCCAAGGAAGTTGCTGAAAAGTCACAGGAAGAGAAGAACTAGGGCACATTTTTCCAAACCCTAAATTGGAAGTTTAAAGTCATGTTAAGAGGTAGGTCATCTCATGAACGGCAAAAACAGCTTGATAGGAATAAAAGCCCTCTGGTTTGATTGAATTCCATGCATGATACATCATCAATTTCATGTTTTAATAGTTCTATGCATTACATGCATCTCTTAGCCCTAATTGGAAAATTAAAAGATGTTACCTTGTCTATTCACTGATACCTATGCATGTAGTTGGCCTATACTTCGTTATCATGTCTAAGAATACATGGTATTTTGATTATAGACATGATGTGAGTTAATCTCTTGTATCTCATACTGATTTCTGTTAGCAGATTCTCTGACGGATCATAGTAGGACCATCACAGTGATATAACGGCCTTACGATAGACCGTCACACACTCTGTTATATTTTATTTTCACTATTATCTCTAACGCACCTAGACAGGAGCGTTACATACTGTAGCGGCCCCTCGATAGACCGTCACAGACACTGTGACGCACTCCTATTAGACCGTTAGACTCTATGTTCTGTCAGCTCATGACAGAATAATTACCAATTAAGGTTACTTATAATTAACCCTAGATAGCTAAGTTTTAACATGTTATTATGGTTTAAAGTTTACTTACTGTTTCATTTTGGAATTTGCATGGCTTAGGCATCTTGAGCTATTTTAAGTTATGTTAATTTCGTGTGCCAACAACTCTATAATTTGTATTGTAAATCATGATTTTTGAATGATGTATTGACGGAGTTTTATCATGATTTCCATATTGATACACGTTTTTCTCTCTCTGTCTATAGAGTCATTTTCTATAAGTACATGGCACATGTTTCGATATGTTGTCCATTAGTTCACACTTTGCACTATAGGAATATTATTCTTGGACTTGAGGACCTCTCTATTGGATATACCTTCCAATGGACTAGGAAATCTTGTTTCAATGCCTCCGTAATTCTCCGCGAGCCTAGAATTCTCATTAGGACGCCGAGTTGGATGTACTATTAAAGCCCATTGATTAGAGTACACTATCGATATTTTATGGTTATCAATAGTGTAACGGCTCTATATTGGACCGTCAGGCAATGTAACGGCCCAATATAGGACCGTCACATTCATCTGAGTTCGATTACTTGATTCTGGTCTCAGACTACTGTAACGGCCTAATCATGGACCGTCACACAACGTAACGGCCCAATGAATGACCGTCACACTTCTCTGACTCTATTTGATCGTTCTGAATTCAGATCATTGTAACGCCCTACTACTGGAGCGTTACATGATGTAACGGCCCGTAAACGACCGTCACATTGCTTAAGTATTTAACCCAAGGTTTGACCCAAGGGTTGATATTCCAAAGGTTCTAGATGGACTAATGATAGTCTAGAACTTATAATATTGATCAAGAAACTTAATATAATGATTGGAAAGTGAAAAGAATGCACCATTATGCTGTCAATTTATTTCCATGAGCATGACATTGTTTAAGTCTTTTTCTTGATCTCCCATACTCTAATTGAAGCATTCATTCATTGATTGTTGTTATCATGAGTTATTGACCTTATTACATTCTTGGCCATACTTTATTGTTACACTAATGGAAGTAGCTTGATTTATACATGAAGATGCAGTTCGGGCGCTGATTGTGTCCAAGGGCTCTATGCTAGTCCCCTCGGCTGATTACCGGAATCATACTATTTTATAAACCATGGGGTATGATGCTACTGGCGTCGCATTGCGCTGGGAGTACTTTCTTTATAAATAAGTGAAAACCATGAGCACTCGTGAAAATCTAGTGAATTGCTACATGATTGACATTCTCGTGCTTAACCTTTATGGTTATGAAAGTGAAAGTGCATTCTGGATACATTCTTGTTCATGAAAGGTCAAACATCATGTTCTTGTTACATTCATCCTTGTTCATTCTTGTTCACTCTATCTTACATGATTATCGTGTTACTTTGGTTTAATCGCATGATATTCGCATTCGTATGATTTTTCCTTACTTCTTTAGAGCTAAAATGTTAATTACTTTAATAGTACCTTCATGTTGATGCGAAGATACCTACTGGGCAAGTGAGCTCATTACCTATTTCCAATCTTTTTCAGGAAACGGAAGTGAGTCGGGTTCGGATTCGGAAGGTTCAAGTAGCGGATCCGAGAGTGAATAAAGAATGAGCGAAGACTTAGGAAGTCTACATTGTCTAGATCGAGTCAATGTAATTTCGTATTTCTTGAGTCTAGTAGAGTGAAAGATGGTGGAAAAATAATTTGTATTTGACTATTAATCATTTATAAAATAAAGTTGGAGTTTGATTAAATATTGTGTAATTACATTTATGTGTGTGATTGTCTCACGCTCTGATCGTTCTTGCTTGCAAGAGGCTTACCATGCCGACTGTTCACGCTCCCTGAGTTAGTCTTCCGCTGTAATAAAGGCTCGGGGCATGACAGAATGAAGAATGAGTGAAGACTTTGGAGGTCTGTATTGTTTAGATTGAGTCTATGTAATTTTCTTATTTCTTGAGTCTAGTATGATGAAGAAAGTTGAATTAGTGATTGTATTTGATATGTGATTGATAATGAATTGAAAGTTGGAGTTTGAGTAAATATTATGCAATTACATTTATGTGTGTGATTGTCTTGCGCTCTGATCGTTCTTACTTGCAAGAGGCTTACCATGTCGGCTGTTCACGGTCCTCGAGCTAGTCTCCCGCTGTAATAAAGGCTCGAGACGTGACATGATGAGGAAGAAGAAGTTGAAGATCTTGAAGAGGAAGAACTTTCGTGAAGAGAGCAGAGAGAGAAAATGATCATAACATGGAGAAAAAGTGAGAAGAATTGATAAAAACACAAGTATAGAAAAATGTGAAAAGTAAACTTTGAAAACTAAATTATAACTTGAAAAATAAGTAGAAGTAGAAGAAGAGGAGGAAGAAGAAAATCTAGATATTTGAAAAACGAAGAACTTTGCAAAAAGGACCAAAATGAAAAGAAGAACAGAAAAGCATGAAAAAGGTGAAGAATAATAAAAAACGTAGGTATGGAAAAACGTAAAAATTAAAATTTAAAAATAGAAGAATAACTTGAAAACGAAGTAAAATTAGAGGAAGAGGAAGAATAAGAAATTGTTGAACTTTTAAAACCAAACAAATTTTATGAAGACATCATAATGAAAAGAAGAACAGAAAGGGGAGAAAAGGGCTAAGATCTTTGATTCAGTTGCTCATGGGTGACTTTTTATAATGTACAGGGACTTCCAATTCTACAAGGCCTTGGAGATCAAGTCCAAATCCACTTTCCTTAAAAATCTCGTTTGAACAGAGTCTCTTTCCATCAAAAGAGTCCATCTTGCATGAAATATGGAAAGATAACCATGTTTGGAGCGGTTCAGTTCCGTTTTAGCTTCTAACTATAAATGGCATCCACTATCGTGGCCGCTATATCCAAAAATGGCGTCTTGTGTCTGGCCGCCAATTATAATTGGCGTCCATGCTCCAGCCGCTATTTCTTTATTATCATATTTTATCATTTTCCTTGCTTTGCATTTAAAAGATTTGGCGACTTTGTAGAGGGGCGCTAATTCATGAAATGACGCCCTTCCAAATAGGCGCTCATTTAAATGGCGACACAGCTCTGGCCACTGATTCTTTTATTCTACAAACGGGTTAGGAATTGGCGTCGGTCATCACGCCGCTATTTCTTGGAATTTTCATTTTTTCACAAGGGCGTTCATTAATTGGCGTCTGGCCTTTGGTCGCCCATTCCTGAAATAGTAAAATTCCATTGTAAATCACAAAAATAGGTTATGCAATTTATCCTTTATGCAAGTTCATATCTCACATAGTCATTATGGCTTCCAAACTATGATAATTTCATGTGAACTCAATTTATTTGTGAGAATGAAGTTAATTATCCAAATTGCACAACTTTATTCTTTTAATGCCCAAAGATGATATTTATGATGCAAATTATGATATAAAATATGTCACTTATTACATACCCCAACTTACTCATTGTTAGTCCCTTTGCAATGTACATAAATTAAAATTTAGGACCAACAAGAGTTTGCGAAGTTTATACCTTCATATCTAGCTCTTCCTTCGTAGAATCGACCAACAATTAGGAATTCGAAAGTATTAATGCACATTAGCCTTAGATTAAAAATTAAAGGATATGACTAAGAATGTATCCCAAAGCTCCGTAGCACTTGTGCATGTGTAATACTAAATCCACAGCATAGACAATTACATCCCTCATTTGCTATTCCAAATAAGTATCTTTCAAGCTCTGCACCTCCTAGATCAGAGCAGTAAGCACACTAGCTTTTTATCTACCTTATTTCTTTGTCCCTTTTGAGAAAAATATTTTCATACACACATGATGCTGCACAACGCTTCTATTTTTTATGCGAACCTCAACTCTTGCCTTAGGAGAAGCAGGCCCGGTTACTTGGATCAGGGGCATTTTTCATGGTACCTTTTTTCTTCTTTTTTTTTCACTGTGCTTTTGCACTTATTTGATTGATAGATCTTGGCAGAAAGCTTTTCCAAAAATATCTCTTCCTTAAGAAGTGCAGAGTATCAGACACCATACTGAAAATAACGGAAGGCTTGTCTTGCTTGTTCTTTTGAAGTGCTAAAGGACTTTAGAGAGATTCTTAAATCTGTTTTCCATGGCTAAATCAAATAAATTTTCCATCATCCTTTTCCCTAGTCTTTCCTATTGTAGAATTACTTTCAATTCAAGCATGAATCAAGAAACTCAATTGGGGATTTCATCTTTTCAGTTTTATGCGGGATAGCAAGATAGAATGATATGCAAGACATTTATGTAAGAACTCCTTTCAGGTTGCACTATATGTATCATGAAATTTTCTCTGCCCCCCCCCCCAACTTGAATGACATTGTCCTAAATGGCATATGCAATAGGAATAACAGAACAATGTAACAATAACTATTGTTGAGAAGGAAAGAGACAACCTGATATGTAGGGTGAAACTCCATCATTGATATGGACGGTGACAGCTTCATCTCCTCGACTCGATCTGTCTACTGAAAAATAAACTAAAAATAAAACATCAAATAACAAAAATATTGGGTTACCTCCCTGAAGTGCTAAGTTTTTCGTCTTCAACCAGACGCATGCAAGCTCAAAAATATTTACTCCAGATCACCAAGGCAATGGATTATTTCAACAATGAGTGTTCATTTTCCAAGTAGGGATTAAGTCTTTGACCGTTAATAGTAAAAATATGACCATTGTTAGGATTCAAAATTTTAACAGCTCCATGGTCAAATACTTTAATAACAATAAATGGTCTATCCCATCTGGATTTCAATTTTCCTGGGAACAAGTGTAGTCTTGAATTGAAAAGCCAAACATTTTGATTAGCATGAAAAGTTTTTCAGTGAATGTGTTTATCGTGGAAAGCTTTGATTTTAACTTTATAAATCTTCAAGTTTTCATAAGCTTCATTACGTAGTTCTTCATCTTCGGTCATTTGTAGAGCTCTTTGGGATCCAACTTGAATAAGATCAAAGTTTACTTGTTTAATGGCCCAATATGCTCTATGCTCTAATTCAACAGGAAGGTGGCAAGCTTTTCCAAAGATGAGACGATAAGGTGACATGCCAATGGGAGTCTTGAATGCAGTTCTATAGGCCCATAATGCATCATCTAATCTATCAGACAAGTCTTTCCTATCCGGCCTAACTATCTTATGCAAGATGTTCTTTATCTTCCTATTGGATACTTCTACCTGGTCACTGGTTTGAGGATGATAGGGGGTAGTGAGTTTATGAGTGATGCCATACTTGAGGAGTACAGCTCGGAATTAAGAATTATTAAAATGAGATCCCCCATCACTTATAATAGCCCTAGGATAGCCAAATCTAGAGAAAATATTCTTCTTTACAAATTTCATTACAACCTTATGATCATTGATCATTGTGGCTATAGCTTCAATCCATTTAGACACATAGTCAACCGCCATCAAAATATACTCATTCCCAAAAGATGGTGGAAACGGTCCCATGAAATCTATACCCCCAACATCAAATATCTCTACAACCAGAATGGGATTTAGTGGCATTATATCATGTTTTAAATTATTGCCCACGTCTTGACATCTCAAACAAGTTTTAGAAAATTCATAAGCATCCTTAAATGATGTGGGCCAATAAAATCCACTTTGTTACACCTTAGCCGCAATCTTTTTACCGAAAAAATGTCCCCCACATGCTAGAGATTGTGACAAAACTTCAATATAGATTGTTATTCTTCTTCGGGGACACACCTTCAGATTATATGATTAGGAACCATATGAAATAGCTCCGGGTCCTCCCAAAAATAGTGCTTGATTTTTGAAAAGAAATGATCTTTTTCCTATTTAGTCCACCCACCCGAAATTTGTCCTACTGCCAAGTAGTTAACAATGTGAGCATACCAGGGGGTTGAAGTGTGAGTTATAGCAAGAAGATACTCATAAGGAAAAGCGTCATTCATGGGAGTGCGAGCAGATATAACAATACGAGAGAGATGGTCAGCGACAACATTTTCTAACCCCTTTTTGTCTTTGAATTCCAAATCAAACTCTTGTAGCAATAAAATCCATCGAATGAGACGGGGTTTAGCATCCTTCTTGGAAAGTAAATATTTCAAAACTGAGTGATCGGAATACACAATAACTTTATCCCCTAAAAGATATGAACGAAATTTCTCTAGGGTAAAAACAACAGCAAGAAGTTCTTTCTCCGTGGTAGTATAATTCATCTGAGCTTCAGCAAGGGGGTGACTCGCGTAGTAAATTACCATGGGTTTCTTATCGACCCTTTATCCTAAGACAGCTACTATGGCATAATCTGAGGTATTACACATTATTTCAAACGGCAGCGACCAATCAAGAGATTGAAGAATTGGGGCTTGAGTGAGGGCCGCTTTCAAAGAATGGAATGCCTTTAAACACGAATCATCAAATTGAAAAGGAGTGTTTTTTGCTAGAAGTTGAGTGAGCGGACGAGTGATGGTAGAGAAGTTTTGAATGAATCTTCTATAAAATCTGGCATGGCTAGGAAAAGAACGGATTTGCTTAACAGATGTAGGGGGAAGAAGATTAGAAATCAAATCGACCTTAGCTTTGTCGACCTCTATTCCCCTTTCAGAAACAACAAGGCCTAGCACAATACCTTCTCTTACCATAAAATGACATTTCTCCCAGCTAAGCACCAGATTTGATTCAATGCATCTTTGTAGCACCTTCTTCAGGTTTTCAAAGCATTCTTCAAACGATGCACCGAATACTAAAAAATCATCCATAAAACTTCTAAACATTCTCCCACCATTTCAGAAAAGATTGCCATCATACACCGCTAAAAGGTGACATGGGCATTACAAAACCCAAACGGCATTCTTCTAAATGCAAATGTGCCGTACAAACACGTGAATGTAGTCTTTTCCTTATCGTCCGGGTAAATAGCAACTTGATTATACCCGGAGTAACCATCCAAAAAGTAAAAATATTGTTGTCCAACCAATTTCTCCAAAATTTGATCTACAAAGGGGAGAGGAAAATGATCTTTCTTTGTCATGGAGTTTAATTTTCTATAATCAATGCAAACTCTCAACCCCGTTTGTAGTCTTGTCGGCACCTCTTCTCCTTTCTCATTCTTAACAATAGTCAACCCAGATTTCTTTGGAACAACTTGTGTGGGGCTGACCCACTTACTATCTGATAAAAGATATATGATCCCGACATCCAACCACTTTACGACTTCCTTCTTAACTACCTCCTTCATATTTAGATTTAGCCTGCATTGCATCTTCTTGCTCGGCTTAGCATTATCCTCTAAGTAAATGTAGTGCATACAAACATCCAGACTAATTCCCTTTAAATCGGCCACCGACCAACCTATTCCCCCTCTATGTTCCCTAAGAACAGCTAAGAGTTAAGATTCTTGAGTAGAGGAAAGGTTGGAGGCAATGATGACAGGCAAGGTGTGATCAGGGCCTAAATAAGCATATTTAAGAGAGTTCGGGAGAGGCTTAAGTTCAAGAACGAGAGAATGTTCTAAAGAGGGAAGGATTGGTTCAGATTGCAATAGAGGAAGTGGCTCTATCTTAGAATAGGGTGCAAAAGAGAGAAGAGAATATTGAAGCACACTACCTTCTTCCAAGGTGTCCTTAACATCATCCGGACTTTCATAGATCACATCCTCATAGATATCAACGACATTACATTCCTCTTCTTGGTCCGGGTATTGAGATGCCTTAAAAACATTTAAAGAAACTTTCTCTCCTCCAAACAAGATGTCCATCATACCTATGACACAATTTATGTTGGCCTTCGCCGTAGCTAGAAACGGGCGTCCTAAAATAATCGACATGTGTTTCAATTCCTGAGATGATGCCATATCCAATATGAAAAAGTCCACAGGGAAGTAGCATTCATGAACTTTATCAATTACGTCCTCCAATAAACCCCTTGGAGTGTTTATAGATCGATCCGCTAATTGAAGGATTATTGAAGTGGGCTTCAATTCCCCCAGATCAAACTGCTCATAAATAAAGGTGGGTCATAAATTCACACTTGCATCTAAATCTAGCAATGCCCGATCAAAAATGACTCCACCTATATCGCATGAAATTAACGGGGCTTCGGGATCCTTCAACTTCTTTGGTAAATGATTCATCAATACAGCACTCATGTCCTCGGACAAGCGGATCTTTTGAGTTATCACCTTGGGTTCCCTCTTCGATGTACAAAGCTCTTTTAAAAATTTTGCATAAGCCAACGCATGCTTGATTGCATCCAATAATGGAATATTGATGTTCACCTGTTTAAACAATTCCAACAATTCTTCTTGTTGAACCGACAGTTTCTTGTTGGCTTTTGACTTTAGAGCATCAGGGAAGGGGACCTTTGACCTATATTCTTGGCGTTTCTCTTCAACTTTATCTTTTCATTTGTCAAGCTCTTTCCTTTGCCCCTCACCTTCCGACTTCTTTTCCTTAACAATAATGGGCTCCTCTTCCTCACTATCATTCTCATCTTGGGCCTCTTGGGCCGAGCTACTTCCATCTCCCCTAGCCTTATAAGGATCATCTAGAATCTTTCCGCTCCTAAGAGTAGATATAGCCTTAGCGTTCTCAAATTGCGGGCCCATAGGAGGGGGAGGCTGAGGTTGGTTTGGTTGAGGAAGAAGAGGGGCTCTTTTGGAAAAGTCCGGAGGTTGATTTTTAGGATTAGCCATTGGTTGGCTAGGAAGCCGACCTACCTCTCTCCTCATACTATTTACAGCTAATTGCCCTATTTGACCTTCGAACTTAGCAATGGATTGATTCTGAGAAAGATGAGTTGTTTTTGAGAAAGAATAGATTGATTCTGAGAAAGAATAAGTTGTTGGAGTTGGTCGAATTTGTCATCGAAGTTAGACTGAGGAGATTGAGGTTGGAAAGGGACTTGAGCTTGATTGAAATGGTTAGGGGGATGATACTGGCCCTGAAAGGACTGAGCTTAATGATACGGGGCCTGAGAATGCTGATATGGAGGTTGAGATTGTTGGTGTTATTGAAAAGGTTCATATGAAAGGTTTTGTTGAGAAACTTTTTGTTGAGACTACACTAGAATTTGGAAGGTTTGTCTTTGGGTTTGTTGATATGAGGGATTAGATGAAGGGGATGGTCCTTGCTGATTTTTCCAAAAAAAGTTTGGGTGATTTCTCCAGCCGAGATTATACGCGTTAGAATATGGATCATAAGTAGGCTTGGAGATGCCCTGAGCAGTAAAAATTTGTTCTTGGATGAATGTGGGAAGTTGGGCCGCTATAGGGCAATCAGTAACAGCATGGTCTGGGCTTGATCAAAGAACACAAATTTCTTGATGGGTAGAATCTGAGAATTGTTGAGATTGAGGGGTAGAAGAGAGAGAAGGTTCATATATATTCATGGATAGCAATTGATCTAACTTTTGAGCTACCAAATCGACATTCTCCATCTTTTGCGCCAGCGTGTCCATTTTATTCAATTTTTGTGTAACGGCATTAATGTCTATCCTATTCTCAGATTCTCCTTAGTTCTTAACTTCATAAAGCCATGTCCTCTTAGCAGGCCCAATCATTCTTTCATAAGAAGAGAGCGAGACATGACTAATAGAATTTTCACACAACATTTCAAACAAGTCATATGCCTCATCCTCACTTTTACTCATAAAAGCGCCCCCGCATGACGCATCTACCATTCGATCATAATTATCAGTTAAACCCTCATAAAATACTTGAACAATTTGCCATCTTGATAAACCATAATGTGGTCATTTCCTTAATAAATCCTTCAATCTATCCCATGCATCATGGATTTGTTCCCCAGGATTTTGAGTGAATCCAGTTATATCTCTCCTCATTGTATTGGTTCACCCAATGGGATAAAATTTATTCAAAAATTCTTTTTGTATTTCAGCCCATGTGTCAATTGATCTACCTAAGGCTCCTAACCAATATTTAGCTTTGTCCTTAAGAGAGAATGGGAAGAGAGTCAATCTAAGAGCATCATCAGAGAAGTTTTGGATTTTGACTGTGGAACAAATATGGAGGAACTCATCAAGATGTTTATATGGATCTTCATTAGTATTGCCATAGAAGGACAGCAACATTTGAATGGTGCTTGATTTAATCTCATATTGAATAGCTTGGTTTTGGGGTGCTTGAACATAGAAGGATGGTTGATATTGATTTGGCATAAAATAATCCTTCATTTGCTTGGGAGCTACTTGTTGATTAGGATCCGCCATGAGGTTAGGTTGATGATGGTTTCTAAGATGCACTAACCTCTCTATTTCACTAATAGACCCTAGCAAGGGCGGATGTAGAGATCTCCTACCGTGCATACAATGCAAAAAGACCCAAAAGATGTGTGTTACTTTTTTTTATTTTTTTTATTTTTTTATTTTTTTTCAAAGTAATGCAAGCAATAAATCAACACTATATGAACGATGTATGCAAGATGATGCGTTTTTTAAAAAAAAAACTTCTAAGGGCAAGCTAACTTCGGGGTGCTTCGTGGTACAACCTACCCGGCGTCCGTGAGGGAACCCACGAGTGCGGGGACTTATGGAGGTCTTGAAAAAGAAGATTCCGGTCTAATGAGACGGAGTGCTAAATTGGAGGGTCCTTCCAATTCCAAGAGGGGTGAGCCTAATTTACCCTTAAGAAGGGAGAAAGAGAAGAAGAGAATGAAAATATTTTGTTCAAATGTTACAAGTAAATGAACAATAAGTCAACTAAATGCAACTATGCATGTAATAGATACAACTAGTATGAAAGCATGATATCATGGCAATGAATTTTTTTTAGACTTTTCTATTTTTTGATTTTTTTTCAGAGATTTTTTTCTATTTTTTCTATTTTTTTTCAAAGAGAGGTAGATATGAAAGAGAAATAACAACTAAAACAACAAACAATATGCAAATCTATTGAGAAATAATGCCTAATATCATGTTGTTTTGAGTTTTCTGGTTTTTCAATTTTTTTTGAATTTTCAAGAATTGTTCTGATTTTGTTGTGATTTTTTAAGAATTTTCAAGAATTTTCAAAACTGAACATGTTCTTACGTTTAGTGACCTTTAGCGACACTTAATTTTTCATGATTTTTTGATTATCTGCTCCCTTTGGTGACAATTTTCAACCCTTCAGCGACGCTTTCTAATTTTCTACGACAGTTGATTTTCTGTAGTTTTCAGGTCCAAAATTCTTTTTTTTCTTCTGGTTTTTTGATTTTCTGATTTTTTTATTTGTTCTGTAAAATAAAAATAGAAACATTAGTATAACTATATACACGTCAAATACAAGAATATCTAACTATCAAAAATCATTTCCACCCCGACAATGGCGTCAAAAATTGATGCTCACAAACACTCATCGTTAAAAATACCGTGTCACAATTTTAAAAATATAGCGCACTCACTCAGTAAAAAAATTTTGAATTAGAGTAAAGTGATGAATACGAGTCGATCCCACGGAGAAGAAAATTTTTCTTTTAAGTAAGTTGAAAAACTCTTCTGTTTTGAAAACTCAAATTTTTTAGTGAGTTTTGAAAATAAAATTTAAAAGTGCATGAAAGGAAATTGCTTGAAATTAAATCTACCTAAAGAATATACGAAGCTTGAGAAGAGAAATTTGGAAGAGGTGAAGAGAGAAAAGAGTAACAATTACAAAAATTGACTTTTATCATTAAAGGACAGATTACAAGTCTACGAAGATAAAAATTACAACTTGCATGAAAGTAAAAGAAGAGCGGAAGAATTAAGAGCCAAGATTGTGGAAGAATGATGCCGTCCAATTATCTCGTCGAGTCTTTGAATGGATCGCCTCGCCTTGGAGATGAACGCTGCCTTGAGAGCACCGAAGAAGAAGATCCGCCTTAGGAATTTTGAAGAACATAGAAGAGGAAGAGGGAGATAGAGAAGAGGAGAAGATTAAAATCTAAGAAAATAGTAAAATAGAAATAAAAATAGAGCAAGAGAAAAATCAAAATAGCTTTAAAACTAAGAAGAATCAGAAGATGACGAAGAAGAAGAAGTTGAATATCTCGAAGAGAGAAGAACTTTTGTGAAGAGAGTAGAGGGAGAAAATGATCAGAAGAGAGAGAAAAAATGAGAAGAACATGGAAAAATGTAAGTATAGAAAAACGTAAAAATTGAACTTTGAAAAGTAAATTATAACTTGAAAACTAAGAACAATTAGAAGAAGTGTAAGAACAAGCAAATCTAGAGCTTTGAAAAATGAAGAACTTTGCTAAAAGGACCAAAATAAAAAAAGAAATAGAAAAGCATGAAAAAGGCAAAGAACAGAGAAAAACGTAGGTATGACAAAAAATGTGAAAACTGAATTTTAAAAATTGAAGAATAACATGAGAACGGAGCAGAATTAGAGGAAGTGGAAGAAAAAGACATTGTAGAAATTTTACAAACGAACAACTTTTTTGAAGATAGCAGAATGAAAAGAAGATCAAAAAGAGGAGAAAAAGGCTAAGATCTTCAGTTCAGTTGCTCATGGGTGACTTTTTATAATGTACAGAGACTTCCAATCCTACAAGGCCTTGGAGATCAAGTCCAAATCCACTTACCTTCAAAATTCCATTCGAACTGAGTCTTTTGCCATCAAAAGAGTCCATATTGCATGAAATATAGAAGGGTTTTTTGCATGGAAACCATTGTTAAAAATGAATTTGTAAAAAAATCATTCCTAAAAATGCATTAGCAGGTATATCACTGTGTAATCTGAATTGTGCAAAAATGCCATATTTATTTGCATGCATATCACTTCTTTTTACCAATAACTTGCAAGAAAATCACGCTTAAATGGCATTTATGCACTATTTGAATTAACTCAGTGATATACCTGCTAATACATTTTTAGGAATGATTTTTTTGCAAATTCACTTTTAACAATGGTTTTCATGCAAAAGATCCAATATAGAAAGATAACCATGTTTGGAGCAGTTCGGTCTGTTTTAGCTTCTGACTGCAATTGGCGCCCACTATAGTGGCCGCTGTATCAAAAAATGGCGTCTTGTGTCTGGCCGCCAATTATAATTGGCATCCATACTCCAGCCATTGCTTCTTTATTGCCTTATTTTATCATTTTCCTTACTTTGCATGTAAAAGATTTGATGACTCTATAGACGGGCGCTAATTCATGAAATGTCGCCCTTCCAAACAGGCGCACATTTAAATGGCGACACAGCTCTGGCCGCTGATTCTTTTCTTCTGCAAACGGGTTCGGAATTGGCGTCAGTCACCACGTCGCTGTTTCTTGGAATTTGCATCTTTTCACAAGGTCATTCATTAATTGGCGTCTGGCCTTTGGTCACCCATTCCTGATATAGTACGATTCCATTGTAAATCACAAAAATAGGTTATGCAATTTATCCTTTATGCAAGTCCATATCTCACATAGTCATTATGGCTTCCAAACTAGGATAATTTCATGTGAACTCAATTTATTTGTAAGAATGAAATTAATTATCCAAATTGTATAACTTTATTCTTTTAATGCCCAAAGATGATATTTGTGATGTAAATTATGATATGAAATTTGACACTTATCATTAACCTCATACACATATCAAACTCCATAGGCATTTTCTACTGCATTTCATGAACAAACACAAAAAAAGAAATGAAAGGAGCTCTATGAGTTCAGTTCAAACAAAAAGGATGGGCACATCTAGTGCATTGAATCATATGCATCATAGGCATAGAATAAACCCAATACACGCATAATAAACCCGCCTTGCTATCTACTCTGCCAAATAAAAAGAAAAGAAGGAGAAAGAAAAAATATGTTTAAGCATGGGGTCGACCCTCCCCCTTTTAAACACCCCTACATCGACGCAGGGGGTGAGCCTACGTCGACACAGGTCTATTTCTCTTCTGCTGCTGGGTATTTCGGTCGACCGATCGAATTGGTTCCTTTAACCGAACCTCGTTCAGAAAAAAAAACAACTAAGGCAGGGGCCCCCTGCGTCGACATGGGTCTATTTCTCGTCTACTACTGGGTGTTTTGGTCGACCGACCGAACCGGTTCGGTTAACCGAACCCCATTCAGAAAAAAAAACAACTAAGGCAGGGGTGAACCGGTGCGCACGTGAGGGCCTTCTCGTGCCGTCTCACCGCCGCACCGGTTCACCTCCGCTTCTCTCTCCCCACCCCAGTGCGTTGATTCACTCTCTCCATATATATATATATATATATATATTATATATATATATATATATATATATATATATATATATATACAAAGAGGAGAAGTGGGAGTGACCCGGCGCCCATTGGTGCGCCGGATCACTCCCACCCCCTTCTATTTTTTCTCATGTTTCTTAAAAAATAGCACAAAAGATAAAATCAAAAGGGGAATAAAATAAAAAAGGAAAAAAAAAGAAAAAATAGCAATAAAAGGGTGCAAATAACTTAACAATAACAATAAAAAGAAATAAATAAAACAACACAACTTTCAAAGAGGTGAATAGTCAAACAAAAATAACAATAATAATCAAACAAAAAAATAACAACAAAAATGATAACAATAATCAAACAAAGGAAATATCGAACACAATATATATATATAATAACAAGTGAACAAAAATGCATCCATGCATCTAAATAAAAGTCTAATAACCAAACTAAAAAAAAGCATAATAACATCCGTTTCGGTGCCCAGCTCTCCCAAGACCCAGTATGAAAGGAATATCAATTCCGCCATGTTAAGTCGGGTATGGACCTCGGGAATCATCCCAACGTGCCCATGATCCGATATTGCTCGGGCCAATAGTTCGTCAAACTCGACCAATCTCTACCAGGATCTAATCCCGCACTATTATTAAACTTGCCGTACACTCGATAGACACTCGTGCGGGTTTATTTCTAGCTTTATTGTGCTACAAACACGGACTTCCGTCAGAATATAAAATGGTCCACGAGTGACCGACATATTTTAAACGTTTGCACCGTAACACGGGGCCCTGTTCAAACGCAGTCTGAGATTTCACTAGTCTCATTTCGTTAACACTAATTTCAGGCCATAAGGCCCCTTTTTCTAGCGATCAATCAAGGGTTTTCCCCTCTCTGAGGGGATGTTAACGTCGTGACCTTCACGACATGACAAGTTCTCTGTCCCGACATGACATACATAATAATCTGACCGGTCAGACGGCGTGCACCTCTCGCTCCGGACCGCCCCAGTCTCGAAGCCTGAACACAATTCGTCACATACGTGATTGGCACGCCCATGCACTAAAATATACAAAATAAATGAACAAATGAATGAACAAACTAAATAAATGAAACCAAATGAATAAATGTGTAAATAAAACTGTTGAGTTATAGTTTTGATGATTGTTGTAATTGTTAAGTTATGGTTTTGATGATAACTAAACTTAATGTGTGATTACGTGATGATAGCTAAACTTATGGTTGATTACACATATTCTTGATGATTGTGTTTATTCATCTTGTTGTTTATGCTGGTTGCATATGTTGGTTCAACAAGAGGCAAGAGGTTTCATAACCTCTTTAATGTCAACAAGCATGGTATTAACCCTGACTATCTTGCATGCAGGATCAAACTCATGGTAGTAACCTGGTGAACCAAACGTGTGGATAAGCACCCCCTGCTCCTCTACAATTCATTATAGGTGGTATATGTCATTTACTGTCAAGCACCATTGGTAAGATTCTTACCTTGTCATAGTCATCAATCTCACCATGGGTATTCCATATACCTCTCATTTCTAAACTTCATTCATGATATTTGAGGTTCACAATGATAACTTGGTTTGATAACTTACAAGCTCACTCTTCAAATGAATTAGTTTCTCATTCCAATCATGGTAACATGCTCAAATGGTCTTGATGTTTCTAATGCATAAACCAAGTGAAATCCAACCCCCAAATGTATGAAAAAAACATCTACTTAAAGTCATTGTTATTTGGATGTATTTCATTGGGCTAACACTTCAACTTTGCAGGACTAGGTCATTCCGGTCAACCAGTATCGCCAAACGTGAAAAGTCTCATACTACAGAACTGGCGGTCGACTGCCCCAGGTTGACCGACAGCAGCGGTCGACCGCCCATGGTCGAACAGAAATTCCAGGGATCAAATTTTTTACAGGGTTTCTCAGTAGCGGTCGACCGCCAGCTTCCACAGTTCGACCGCCAGCCCCGAGCCAACAAAAGTTGACTTTGTTCTCCACTTCGAGAATAGCCATTCTCCTTGTATTTCTTTAATCCTAATGACACCCAATCATCCACAAAATGTGGATCTGGTCTGGAGGATGTCCAAGGACCATTCAAAGGTTATAAAACCTACACAAGAAGGGTTGGAAACCCTAATGCTTCAATTGGAACAAGAGAGATCAGGGAGGCTAGAGTAGGTGATTCACGGGTACTGTAGCACCTTCGTGAACAGTGCTTCAGGCTGGAGTTCTTCATCCATTCAAAGGGATTCAAGGTTAGATCTGAAGCCATCAATCTCCAAGGAAGTTTAGAAGCAAGCAAGCCCTCAAGGGAGATCAAATTTGCATCTTTAAATCTCTCAATCAACCCAAGGTGACTCAAGGTTAGATCTGAAGCTAGCAACCTTCAAGAAAGTGAAGAAGCAAGCAAGCATTCAAGGGAGATCAACCAAGCCATTTAAGTGAAGCAGGAAGCATTGTTCCAAGTTCTACATCATACATTCAGGGGGAAACAAAACCAGAATATTTCTAAACTCTGCTTTATTCATCTTGGTGTTTTGAATTTCAAGTCTTGTTCTTTGTAATCTGAAGATATATATGTGTGTGTGGATCAAGTTAGATCCGTGGTCGTGTGTGGTCGTTGTGTTCTATTCGTGTGTGCGTAGGTCTTCTTAGATCTACGTGTGTGTGGATTTATCCAGATCTTGCGTTTGTGTGTGTGGAGTGCTGCACTTGTGGCAACGGGTGTTTGTTTTGTTGATTCACTTGTTGGATCGTGTTGGAGACTTCGTCTCCGTGTGTGTGTGTGTATTGGGGCGCGTCCTCATGTGTGTGGACAGGCGTCGTCCTGTGTGTGTGTTTGGAGCGTTGTCTCCATTTTGGGATTTATCCTCGAGTGAAGCCTCACCGGGTTTGGTGAGGGGTGGACGTAGGATTACCGTCGTTGCATCCGAACCACCTTAAAAATCGCTGTGCATTGTGTGTTATTTGTGTGGTTTGATTTTTTTTGTTGTATGGTCGTGTGGGAACAGAAAGATTGAGAGAAATGGTTAATTAGTTTTCAATTGCTAATTATTGTTTATCACATATTTTTTAAAAAGCTAAAAGTTTTCTTAAAATTTATTATCACCCAATTCACCCCCGTCTTGGGTGTCATTGATCGCGGGACTTCAATTGGTATTAGAGCCAAGGCTCTAGTTTCATAGATCTAACGATTTAGAGTGATCCAGATCAATGACTACCATGATGTACACCTTAAACTCTCCACCCGTGTTTGATGGTTGTAATTTCGATGTGTGGTTAGGAAGGATGTGTAGTCTAGTCAATTCATACGACCCTAAGCTATGGAAGCTTATATCACATGGTCCTTATGAATTGCCTAAAGACAAAAATGTCTAGACTTCAAATCAAAAGTTTAAACATGATCAAAATTATTTAGTCTTGGAGTTATTTACGGCTGCAGTTAATTCTAATCACTTTCCCTTTGTCTCCCATTGCAGATCTGCGAAGGACATCTTGGATGGATTAACCAAAATCCGGGAAGAGCATGGAGACCAATGTCTTATGACAGGCACAAGTGATCAGTAAATTGAATCGAGCTCAAAGGTAAATTCTGATTCTGATAATGAAGATGAAGTCAGCTATGAAGATTTGTTGATTGCATATGATGATCTTGCTGAAAAATATAAGAAGTTAAAATCTGAAAACAAAAAATTGAAAAAGGATGCCGAACAAAATAAGTGTAATTCCTCTTGTAAAAAATACCTGCATCTAGAGGAAATGATTGAGGCTCATGTCTTTGACATTGAATTTCACAAAGATCAAATATTTTCTTAAGAAATGAAAACAAGGATATGATTGCAAAACTGAATTCAATGGCCGATGATCAAACCTTGATAAATGAACTGATTCATGATGAAAAGTTTGTTAAAGAAAATGAGAAACTGAAGGAATTGAACAAGGCCATTTCTGAAAGATTGTTGATTCTTGAAAAAGGAAAATATGTGGTTGTTAGAGAGTGTGAAAATGAGGATGAACTTAAGCAAGAAGTAGAATGTCTTAAGACTACCAATGCCATGTTGAATGCTAGTCTTTCTACTTGTGAAGAAGAACTTGCTAATTATGAGTTGCACGTTGCATCTCTTGAATCTAAAATCCTTGATTTGAATCCTTCATTGTCTATATTTGTAAATGGTCAAGAAAACTTGAATAAATTGTTGGGGATGAATGTGAATTTTTAAAGGGAAGGGTTGGGATATAATCCTGTGAACAAAAAGAAGTTTGAAAATAAAGTTTATACATCTTTTGTGCACATTTCAAACATTGCCAGGACATCAAATGAAAATCTGAAAAAGGAAAATCATTTTGCACACACACATGCATCCATAAAGAAAATCAACTTGCATCAAAAATCTAAAAATGCTGCTAGCACTTCCATGCATGTCAAACATACTTCTGTCACACACACAACCATCTAGGAAGAAACTCTCAGGTTTTTACTGTGGTAAATCCGGACATGCCATGCATGATTGTTTCTTTATGAAGAATGATGATTTGAGAGCATGTAGAAATCAAGCTGCTTTGAAAAATGCAAAGAAAGTCTTCACCACAAAACCTTCCATGCATTATAATCATTGTGGTAAATGGGGTCATACAACTTCACATTGCTGGTTATTGTTGAAGAGAAAGAACTCCCACTAAACACATCATGCTCTCACACACAAATCAGTAGAACCCATGAGAAGAAATAATATGATGCCACGTGCCTCCTACCATCACTTTGACAACTCTCGGAATGTTAGGCATGATTCTTTTCTAAAGAAAAATGATAATTTGAATGTTGTCAAAAGTTGAAAATCACATGCCCATGTTGTTGCTAACTAACAAGGACCCAAGATGGCTTGGGTACCTAAGAATGTCAAATGAGAAATCTATTTTACATGTGTGCCATGTGAATGTAAAGTATGAAATCTATCTTTGTCAAGAAGGTACGGCACACGGGCTAAGTGGCATAAATCAGGTTAAAAGAAAAATTAAACTGAATTTGATTTCTCAGGTGATATCCCTCTCACTCTCTCCACTAAAAGTGTTATGTCGTGATTTACCATGTGCTGAATAGTTATGTGATCATGCATGAGTCTGTACATGCATTCCATCCATAGATAGTTGCATACCCTTGTGCATATCATCCTCATATAGCATATTGTTGAAGTGGAGTTTTGAAACCATCAATAAATCTCACTGCATACTATGTTTGCATAAGCTTTCACGTACTGTCATGCATAAGTTGAATATTATGAATTCATGTCATTATGCATAGCAATCCTCCTACCTTCACCACCATTGACTATATAGTATATCAAATGGTGACACGTGGAAGAGTAGGTTTTGCCTGTCTAAAAGCTATCACTACGCGTGAGGTGATCTTCGGATCTAAGCTCTCCACCCGGTACTATGAGTCAATTAGTTACAGGCTGCACATGGCATTAAGACGTTAATGAACATCTTGCATTCACGCACACATTAAGGGGGAGCAACCACATTCGTCATATGAGCTTAATGTTTAGGCTCACACATGAGTCATGCATTGCATCTAGAGCTGTCTAGAGAATGTTGGTTGTTTAAATAATTTGTCATCCTATTGCTAATGAATTTGAATCGAAATTGACAAATCAAGTCTCTTATTCTTTGGATGCAGATTACACTCCCCAAGTCCAAGTGATACTGGCCATCCATAGTCAGGCTTGAATTAGCTAAAGATATACCTTGCAAGGATGAAAAATGATGAGAACATTCTCAATTGTCACAAGGAGATGGGATATCAGAACTTGAACAACCTCTAGGATCGACTCAAGCACAAGCTGGTGAAAGTCCTTGTACGTGCTAAAGTAAGTACCCAAAGCATGGTATGAAAAGCCCGCATTTTTGATTCAGAACAGGTTAAATAGGTGGAAGGCTTGGATCAAAATGCATTCTCAAGGCCAAGGTAATAAAACAAAAATTTGAAATACTAACCTTCGTAAGGTTAGTGATTTTGGTGCTTGAAGGCCTACGGTATTGTCTTCTGAACTAAGGTAATTCACCCTCTTGCTATGGAAATAAAAATTCATGCATTAGTCTATGGGACTTTGTGATGTTATTCTGATGACAGGTATTGTTTCTACATACCTGAAATGATTGCTCCTCCATTCTGTTGTGATTAGCTTACTTATTGGTAGAATGAAACTAAAAATCTTGAACTTTGTGTAATTGAGTACCCTTCAATCTGATTGCTTGAGCACCCTTCAATCTGATTGCTTGAGCACATTTAAGCCTAATTGAGTATCTGGTATATCAAATACTGAGTAGTGAAAAGGTGGATTATCTTCACCTGGAAACTCTCACTTTGTGTGAGTTGGTCTTTGGACCAAAGTTCTCTGCCTTGTACCAGAATTGGAAGAAATCGATTATTTGGCCTTGAAAGAATTTTCTGATGCTATTATTTGCTCCTTGTTAGCTTGCCCCATGTCATAAGAGAAATATTACACTTTCACTGAATTTTTCTGAGATTCATGTTTTTGTCAAAAGGGGTCTTGCTAGCTAAACAAGTTGAAATGAATACTATTTCATTCTCTATTGACTGAGTGATCTTCAATTGAAACTTGCAACATGCTCATGATGAATTACTTCAAAATTTCTAAAATTGATCCTTGTTGAAGTGAAGAGTTCTGCAATGGAAATGTCAACTCCTGAATGACTTGTGATTGATTTCGAAACCTTTGAAAATCTGTTCTTAACAATCTCTGACAATAAATGGTCTCTATTGCATGCCAAATGATTTTTGCACCTTTGTATATAAATCACTTGTGATGATTAATGTTCCATGCTCATCTTTCAAATCTGAACTCCTCTCTTGTATAAAGTGCCATTTTTCATCTTGCACTCCATTCTCATATAGCTATAGGATGCAAGCATCAGAACCCAATGCATTAGGTGCATTTAATTCGCTCAAATGAAAAACCAAAACTCACATTTTGCACCCATGTTAAATGTTGCATTGCAATAGAACTCATGCCTTAGCTGCATTCAGTTCATTCTATTGGTATCCATTTGATTAGTATCAGTTGCATACTTGTGTTGCATATTGCATACATTCCCTCTGTGTGCTTGCTTAATATTATATGCTATTCACCCCCATCCCTTGACATTTCTATGGCCTTATGTCATCTTGATAAATAATGCTGCATTTGAGTCATTATTGGAGTGTTTCATGTCGTACACTCTGGAGGAGTTCTTATTTCATAAGTGCATCTATTTAGGGGGAGTTTCACTGTTATGTATTCATGATATTTTCGTATACATGCTGAATCAAATTCGCACACTTCATGCACAAAATGTGAAAATGAGTGTTAATGATAAGGATATATGAATCTATTTTCAACACTCTTGAGATGTTAAACTTGCTGCATGTATGCTGAAGAGACAGATGAGGAAAAGTTGCCTACCCATCCTTGTTGAAAAATCTGAAATGAAAATGAAAGATAGAGCAATGCTCGGTCTCACTGAGTAAACTGGGCACATGTCCCATGAGACGTGATGTGGTTCATATCTGAAAAGTGTTGACTAGTATCTCTGTTCAAAATGAGGTGAAATGGTTCAGTATTCTGAGTAACTAGAGATTCTGGCATGAGCTCCATGCATCTACTTGCGTAAAAAGGAATTATTTGAACATGATCACTCTTAAAAAATTTGACTATCATATGATATTGGTTGAGTTGAAAAATGTTGGTGAAAACTCATTGTGGTAGAGCGTTGCCTCCAATACGCTGTTCTCAAAATTGAAGTACAGTCTGTAAAATGTCTCCTTGTGTTAATCTAAAAATCTGAATATCCATATTATAACTATCACTTTTCATGTTACTCACATACACATCTAGAAATTTGATTTATTATGTATTCAGAAATTTGATTGACTACATTAGTAATTGCATGAATCTCTTATTTGATTGCACAATCTCCCATGTGCTACACATGTGCATTCTGATTGTCATGACCCTCATGCACCCTTCTTATACCTATCTTCTCTTAAATAATTACGGGGGAGCTGAGTTGTATGTACATATAAGTATTTGTTTGATTGTACATCTCATATGGCATCACTTGCATGTGTTGCATTTCATGCATTTCAAACCAAAATATAAAAATAAGAAAATTTGAAAATCAAAGAAAATCCTTTTGATATGTCTTCCTGCTCTTGCTTGTTGTGAAAATTTAACATGGGATCTAGATTTTGAATGCTATCATGCTGAACACCTCATCATGTGCACATCCGTCCCCACTGGTTCATATCCTTGAGGCCAATCACCACCTTCAATTGGTAACAATACATGCTTGACTGTATTTGCTTTGGATGGCATCATATTGATTTGTGAGAATAATCACCAATTGGTTTCTTCTGATTAGAATCATATTGCTTTGCTCGTCCATGATTTACCCTTGCTTCTTCTGATTTGATATGTGGGCTATTGCTGTTTCAAAGGGAGTAAATCTTGTTCTTCCTTATTTGGCTTCTTCCAACTCGCTTGATACTGTTGTTGTGGGAGATAGATTTGCATTATCCCGCTTTTTGATTATGTCAAAGGGGGAGAAAAATTGATGATTGTATGTGACAGGGGGAGACGAATATATGTGCCATCTGTTGTATCCACTCTGTTGTATCATCATTAATAAATTATCATTAAGTTTATCATCATCAATAAGTTTGTCATCATCAAAAAGGGGAGATTGTTGAGTTATGGTTTTGATGATTGTTGTAATTGTTAAGTTATGGTTTTGATGATAACTAAACTTAATGTTTGATTATGTTATGATAACTAAACTTAAGGTGGTTCGGACTGAATCCCCAGTCCTACGTCCACCCCTCACCAAATTCGATGAGGCTCCACTAGTGTCACGCACTGAACCGTAAATCGGAAAGGCCTTCGATTGCCTTCCTACTAACCACAGGTAGGGACGTCAACACCGCAGATTGGACAACTTCTGATTACCTTCCTAGTAACCACCGGTAGGGACGATCTTCAATTTAAATCATTTGTATGAAATGAAAAAGAACAAATATGAAAACACTCAATCATCAAACAAGATATAGAATATGCTCAAGAAGAAAAATCTTGTCTAAGATTACTGGAGCTTGAGTTGGATGCTTTAATGGTGTCTTCTTCCTTGAGAGATGATCTTCCATGAGTTGATGAAGAAGATTATGGATGTAGCTTTGATCTTCCTTTTGATCTCCTTGAGTTGATGAAGAGTTTGATGCAGTTTAGATCACCCTTGAGAGCCTTGATTGCTTCTTGCTTTCTTGGAGGTTGAGATAGCTTCAAATCTAGACTTGAATCCCTTGCAATTGATGAAGATCTTCTTCCCGGAGTATTGTTCACGGCTACAGTACTCGAACTCCTCTCCCCCTTGTAGCCTCCTTTGATCTCTATTGGATTCACAAATGATCAACAAGGGTTTCTAACCCTCTTGTATGTGTTTTATAACCTTTGAATGGTCCTTCGACATCCCCCAAACAAGATCCACAATCTATGGAAGATTGGGTGACTTTGGGGTTAAACAAATACAAGGAAAGGGGCTCTTCTCGAAGTGGAAAACAAAGTCAACATTGAAGGCTCGGGGCAGGCGGTTGACCTGCAGCTTCTGGCGGCCGACCGCTACTGAGAAACCTGCAAACGGGCGGTTCCTGGAAATTCCGGTCGACCGCTACTGGGCTGGCGGTCAACCGCTACTGAAAGGGTTGCAGACGGTGGGCTGCTGGCTAGGGCGGTCGACCGCCCCTGTGCTGGCGGTCGACCGCCAGCTGGGCAGACCCCGAGTTTTCCCGGGTCGGTCTGTTAATTGCTTTAGCTCCGTCGCTTAAGTTCTTTAGCACCCCATTCATGTCTGTAGCATCACCCTTGACAGTCTAGAAGGTGTCAACTGAGTCTTTGACTTTGGGTTCTCTTGGTTATGCTTCTTTGTGCATCGACCTTAACTGTCATTGAGCTTTCACTTTTGCCAACTCCACTCCATTCCTTGTCCATTCATTTGCATATCCATCATGAACAAAACATCACATATGTCAGTCATATAAGAGTGAAAAATAACAATGACTAATAGTGTTTAGCCATTATCAAAACCAAGAATGTCAAATAACTCAAATGACCACATGATGATGTCGAATGACCCAAGTGACCACAAGATGACTCAAATGACCATAGGGGCCCAACATTCTCCCCATTTTTGATGATGGCAACACTGTGAGTCATTATGTGGCAGTAATATCTAAGATGGCAAAGTTTATGACATATGCAACAAGTGCAGCTCAAGATCCATGATAGTATTAGCATGTGAATGCAATTGTGAAGGCAGATATGAGTGCAGAATACAATTGTGAAGGCAGATATGAGTGCTATGCAATTATGAAAATCCCATCACATACATATAAGAGATATACAAAGCGCACAAAGGATTCTCCCCCTTTGACTCTCACTCGTACACAATTCACTCATCTCCCAATGATAACTCACAACAAAATATTCTCCCCCTTTGATAGCAGCAAAAAGGAGGGATTAGATAGAGAAGGTGACTAATGTCTGAGAGACCAGAGGTGAATGAGAGTGGAGAGCAAGCCATTATATGCAAACCTGAAACATACCGCGAACAACATATATGGTTCGAAGCTAATGAAATCCGAGATCATCAACAGAGTTCGAAAGGCATCTACATCCATGTTGTAATAGAAATGAACTAAAAGTGCATATCATGGCAGTATTTAACCTTCCCTTGTCTATATATCCATATTCAATAACTACAAAGTGAATAACATAAAAACTAGTATTGAGGCTAAACAATCATGACTAAAGCATGGAATTTGATGAGTTCAACAAATTTGATTTTTAATATCTTTTGAATTTGACGGAACATGACTCATATTTTACGAGCAATCAAGTCTAGTACATGTCTCCTAGCCGTAAGAATACACGTTGTTTAGACGCTAGTATCCCTAGGTATTTGGCAAGACTGACGGTCATGCTGCAGAATGAACAGAGATAGCAAAGTCACGTCATGACATATCCAATCTCATTTCTGTGATGAGAAGATATATTTCTCAGCAATTATGCCAAGGCTCTGCCTAGAGTCCAAATATAATTAAGACAGAGATAATAGGGGCACATCATGACATATCATTCGTCACTTGATTTGATGACATGACATATTTCTCCGCGCAAAAATATCATTGCTCTGTCAAATTGATATCCAAGAATTCCAGCTCATCAAGATGTTTAGAAACAATACTAAGCTCTAGAGTATCACCAAAATTATCATGACGTTTGGATTTTCAGATTTCAGGATAGTCATGCAAATTACAATATGCAATCTCTAGTTAAGGTCTATTAAAACCACAGAACATCGATGATTTCAGAATTAATATTTTTGAACTTCAAGGAAATCATTAAATCTGAACCATTTTCATTGGAAGGACAATCATGAGGGCATATAATAGAAAGCTCTTACGCCGTAGTTCTGTCGGTCTCATGATCTCATATGCAGACTATAATCCATGAAGTTCAGATTGCAAGAGAGTAAGAATAGCAGCAGGACCCCCCCTAAGGATATGCAGTGAATGCACTCAAGGAGTTATGTTTGCAATCAAGTGCAATGACGAATGTCAAGGAGAGGTTGACTAGAACCATGCAGGGGTTGACCTGATCAAACATGGATTTGACAGACATGAAATGCATGACCCAACGCATGGTTGTACACTTATTAAATGCAACAGAATGAAGATGAAACATATGCATGAATGCTGCATACAGACAACTCCCCCTTACTATATGGCCTATATGCGACAGCGACGCATGGTACTTGGCAGAGCATACATATGGCCTATATTGAGTGCTTATAGGCAAGCATAACCTGCATTTCCATACATCAACATTTAATATACCGTGGTCATGCAAGAAGAATGCTACAACAAACCATGTAATACATTATGAACATGAATTCAATTTTATTATGCATCATGACTATATGCAATGCTACACCATATGTAAAATGACATATTTACATATAAACAATGCATGGACACCAATAAAAAAAAACACACAACTAAATTGAACAAAGTCATCATTTCAATTTTTATTAGACTGAGGTCGGCAAAGACCAAGCTCCTTTCTGAGTGTTGAAAACCTGTCATTACACAAGGGCTTGGTGAAAATATCAGTAATTTGATTTAGAGTATTAACAAAATATAGTTCAAAATTTTTCTTAACGACTTCATCTCTAATGAAGTGATGCCTAATCTCAATATACTTAGTCCTAGAGTGCTGGACTAGATTTTTTACAAGGTTGATAGCACTAGTGTTATCACATAGAATCGGGACACAACCAAGATCCACTAAATAGTCTTGGAGTTGGTGTTTAATCCACAACACTTGGGTGCCACAGCTCCCTGTAGCAACATATTCTGCCTCTGCGGTTGAGAGGGCAACCGAGTGTTGTTTCTTGGAGGCCCAAGAAACTAAACACCCGCCCAGAAACTAGCAGTAGCCACTAGTACTTTTACGATCTAGCTTGCATCTAGCATAGTCCACATTAGAATAAGATATAAGAGATAAATCACATGATGACGGATACCACAATCCCAAATCTTGAGTGCCGGCAAGATATCTAAGGATACGTTTGATGGCAGTCAAGTGGGATCTTCTAGGACTAGCTTGAAACCTAGCACAAAGGCATACACTAAACTGGATATCTGGTCAGGATGTAGTCAAGTAAAGTAAAGAGCCGATCATACCTCTATAAATCTTGGCATCCACTAATTTACCATTTTTATCCGAATCCAGTGATGTTGTGATGCTCATAGGAGTTGTAATGATTTTACTATTCATCATGTCAAATCTTTTCAGTAGCTCCTTGATGTATTTGGCTTGACTTATGAAGCAACCATCTTATCCTTAGTTGTCCTGCAAACCGAGAAAGAATTGGAGTTCTCCCATTATACTCATCTCAAATTCGCTAGTCATGAGGTTAGTAAATTCCTCACACATTTCAGATTTAGTAGAACCAAACACAATATCATCAACATAAATTTGAACAATCAAGATGTTCTTACCTTGCTTCTTGGTGAAAAGTGTTTGATCTACCTTACCTCGTGTGTACCCTTTTTCAATGAGGAACGAACTTAGTCTCTCATACCAAGCTCTTGGTGCTTGCTTAAGTCATAAAGCACCCTATCTAGCTTGTATACAAAATCTGCATGGTTCGAATTCTCAAAGGCAGGGGGCTGCTCAACATAGACTTCTTCTTTGATCAAGCCATTCAAGAAAGCACTTTTTACATCCATTTGATACAGTTTTATTCTAAGGGAGCATGTAAAAGCAAGTAAAATTCTGATGGCTTTGAGTCTAGCAACTGGGGCATAAGATTCATCAAAGTCTACCCCAAACTCTTGATTATACCCTTGAGCCACCAATCTAGCCTTGTTTCTTATTATCTTGCCATCCTCACTGAGTTTGTTCCTAAAGACCCATTTAGTGCCAATGACAGATTGTGATGAAGGTCTAGGAACAAGATGCCAAACTTTGTTTCTTTCAAACTGGTTTAACTCGTCTTGCATTGAATTTATCCAGTTTTCATCCTTTAATGCTTCATCAATGTTTTTGGGTTCAAGCTGAGAGACAAGAGCAAGTTGATATAATTCTTCCACAATTTTAAAATGTGACCTTGTTCTAGGTGGGTCATTCAAGATACCAATGACATTTTCTAAAGGATGATCCTTAAGAATTCTAATGTTTGTAGAACCATTACCTTCTCCTGGAGCTTGATTCCTTGCATTGCTTGATTCAGCTCGGTCACCATCTTCTTTTGTTTCTTCTTGTGGAGAATCACTCTTGTCCTTCATGCTTAGGAATTTCTCATCTTCATCATTTTTTCTGTAAGAGTTATCATTATTAGAATCATCATGATATTCCTCAAAGGAAACATGGGGTGATTCTTCCACAGTTTGACTCTTAATGTTATAAATTCTATAAGCCCTAGATCTATTGAAAATATCCAAGGAATATACCTTCATCGCTCTTGGGCTCGAATTTATCTAAGTCTCTTTTGTCATTGTTGTGGATGAAGCATTTTGACCCAAACACTTCATATGTGAGAGAGAGGATTTTTTACCTTTCAGCAACTCATAAGGAGTCTTTTTCGTATGTGGCCTTACCATAGAGCGGTTGATAATATAACATGCCAAGTTTACTGCTTCAGCCCAAAATTTCCTTGAGAGTTGCCGTTCGGCAAGCATAGTTCTTGCCATTTCTATGAGTGTTCGATTCCTTCTTTCAACTACACCATTTTGCTCCGGGGTTCTTGGTGAAGAAAATCGGTGTGAAATACCTTCAGCCCTGCAAAGATTATAGAAGTCAGCATTTTCAAATTCACCACCATGATCAGATTGAATATTGAAAATCTTAAACTCACCATCTTGCTTTATCTTCATATAGAGTGTCTGAAACTCATCAAAAGTATCATTTTTATGTGTGAGAAAGAAAACCCATGTGAACCTAGAGTAATCATCCACCAAGACATATCCATATTTTCTACCACTTAAACTAGCAGTTCTGGTTGGACCAAATAAATCCATATGAATCAGCTCAAGTGGTTTAGATGATATGTTTGCAGATCTTGCCTTGAAGGATTTTCTTGTTTGTTTACCTAAGGCACATGCATCACACAATTTGTTTTCTTGTTTAAAAGAAAGTTCAGGCAACCCATTCACCATTGAATGCTTTAACAGTTTGTGTAAGACATTGTAGCTAGCATGACCTAGTCTATGATGCCATAACCATGCAAGTTCAGATTTTGGTGTAGCAAGACAAAGATTTGAATGAGCAGGATCATCTAAGATAATCATGTAAACATTGTTGACTCTCTTACCAGAAAATTTTACCTTGTCAGATTTTGGTTCAAAGATTCTACATTCATGAGAGTCAAACAACACTTTATGACCCTTATCACAGAGTTAACTTATGCTAAGCAAGTTGTATTTCATGCCTTCAACTAGCAGCACGTTACAGATGGAGTTGGAGAGGTTCTTACCTACATTACCTGTTCCAATGATTTTTCCTTTGTTGTTCCCTCCAAATGTGACGTATCCTCCTTCATTTTTCTCTAAGAGACAAAATTTTATTTTGTCTCCGGTCATGTGTCTTGAACAGCCGCTATCAAGGTATCACCTGTTATGCATGGCTGCAAGACATTCCTGCACAAGCAATTAAGCAATGGTGTTTGGAACCCAACCAAATTTGGGTCCCATCAAACTCTTCAGATTTTCAAAACATGAAACCATTTCTTTTGGAATCTAAACCTTCATAACATTAATGTTTTGTTTGCTTAGAGCAGGGATTTAATTTTTCTTTTCAACCTTGACATTCACTTTCTGTTTGGAGGCTCTTTGTTGAAATTTGTTGAAGTTTGAGGAAGTTTGCTTCTTAACCCATTATGGCCACTGGTTGGTTTTGGGTTGAAAATGATTTTTTTACCACCTAGGAAATTGATGCACACAAGAATCACAATTGCCCCAAAAATAGGGTGGTGTCAACCTATGGAAGTGTCGACCTGTGTGAAATTGTTTGGCAGTTTGAAAGGTTGATGGCCAAGGAGGTGTCGACCTGTGTTGTGAGGATAGTTGAATCTTCTTAGACTTTTGAGCAATCTTTTTAGGGATTTCAGTGGCTTCTTCTTCAACCTTTTCTTTTCCTTTGGATATTGTTTTTGAGGTAGAAGCATTAGAAGATGAAACAAATGTGACAATTTTTAACCTAATTGGCCTCTTGTTTGTTGGTTCAAAATCCAACCCTTCCTTGTTAAAGTTCATTCTGGTACCTAGCAGTGCATCTAGATTTTCTCTTCCATCATAATTTTTTCTAAGGATTGTTGTTTATCTTCCAACTCTTTTTGAAGTTTTTCAATGTTTTGAAGAAGTTGAGTGTTGACTTGTTTGACAGCTTCATACTTCTCATTGCTCAATTTACTGTCCTTTTCATATCTTTGCATTTTTAGCTTCATGCTATCAATCTCATTTCTTAAATCTTTATTTTTAGTTTCCAAGTCAGCCATTTCTTTTCTTCCCTCTTCCAAATCCTCAATCATTTTCTTAAGATCTTCAATTTCAGTTTCAAGTAGAGCAGTCTTATCATTCATGTCATGATCATGTATAAACAAGTTAATTTTCTTTCTCAATGATTTATTCTCCTTTTTGTACATGTCATATTTTTCCATGAGCCGTATATATGCTTCCTCCCAATCATCAGTTGTTTAATCTTCAAATGGAGAATTTACCTCAGTTTCTTTGTCACCTTTGGCCATGAGGTAGAGGTCTTCTTTTTCTTTGTCCGAGGAGCTAGTTCTGTCATCACTTTCCTCTTCATCGCTCCATGTGGACACCATGGCCTTGTTCTTCTTCTTGCCCTTCCATTTGTCGGCTTTTTTAAATCTGTCGGGACAATCCTTCTTGAAATGTCCTACTTTATTGCAAGAATAGCAAATGATTTTATCAGATTTCTTAGAATTTTAGAATTAGGTTTGAAACCATTTCTTACCTTTGACCTTCCTCTCATGAAGCTCTTACATTCCTTTCTCATGAATTTTCTGAACTTACGTGTGAGCATGGCTATGTCATCCTCATCTCGCTCACTTGCCGAATCCTCACCTTCATCAGAAGAGCCTTGACCATTGGGTCCTGCTTTAAGAGCTAGGGGCTTTTTCTTAGGCACCTCAGTCTCTTTATTCTTAAGGTTGATCTCATAGGTCATTAATGACCCAATGAGTTCATCTACCTTGGTAGTTGCGAGATCTCTCGATTCTTCAACCACGGTAGCCTTTGTGTGCCATGCGAGAGTCAATGATCTGAGAATCTTTCTCACAATTTCTTGTTCTGAGTATTTCTTTCCCAAATTAGTTAGACTATTAGTAAGCACAGTTAACCGAGTATACATATTCTGAATTGACTCATCAGGCTTCATGCGGAACATTTCATATTCAGAAACTAAAATGTTAGCTTTTGTTTCTTGTACTTGAGAGGTTCCTTCATAGATTACCTCTAACTTATCCCACATTAGTTTTGCAGATGCGCAGGTAGCCATTCTTGAGAATTCAACTGGATGGAGTGAGCATTGCATGATGTGTTTAGCACTCCAGTTGACAATGGATTGTCTTATTTGTTCTTTGGTCCACAAGTCCTCATTATCCGTAAGCTCATACGGGCCTTTGCTGATCACTCGCCAAAGTTCGTAGTCTTGAGTGCGAATGAACACCTGCATGCGATGTTTCCAATAAGGATAATTAGTTCCAGTAAAGTAAGGAGGTCTATTAACAGAATGTCCTTCAGGTAAGAAACTTTTGGATGCTAATCCACCATTTCCCTCAAGGTCGTTGGACCCCATAATGAGAGATTAGGCTCTAATACCACTTGTTGAGTAGTGGACAGCGGATCTAGAGGGGAGGGGTGAATAGATCTGCCCCTCTTTTCGTAATGCAACCCTCTATATAGCTAGTTAAAAATAATTGCAGTGGAATACAACTAACTTAGCGACGTATAAAATGATTTGCTTAGAAATATGATTTCACAATATGGATATTGAACCTAAGCATGCATCTAAAATAAATCGATCACACAATCAAACCACAACACAAAGGATTTTAAGGTGGTTCGGACTGAATCCCTAGTCCTACGTCCACCCCTCACCAAATCCGGTGAGGCTCCACTAGTGCCACGCACTGAACTGCAAATCAGAAAGGCCTCCGATTGCCTTCCTACTAACTACAGGTAGAGACGTCAACACCGCAGATCGGACAACTTCCGATTGCCTTCCTACTAACCACCGGTAGGGACGATCTTCAGTTTCAATCATTTGTATGAAATGAAAAAGAACAAATATGAAAACACTCAATCATCAAACAAGATATAGAATATGCTCAAGAAGAAAAATCTTGTCTGAGATTGCTGGAGCTTGAGTTGGATGCTTTAATGGTGTCTTCTTCCTTAAGAAATGATCTTCCTTGGGTTGATGAAGAAGACTATGCATGTAACTTTGATCTTCCTTTTGATCTCCTTGAGTTGATGAAGAGTTTGATACAGTTTAGATCACCCTTGAGAGCCTTGATTGCTTCTTACTTCCTTGGAGGTTGAGATAGCTTCAGATCTAGGCTTGAATCCCTTGGAATTGATGAAGATCTTCTTCCCGGAGTACTGTTCACGGCTACAGTACTCGAACTCCTCTCCCCCTTGTAGCCTCCTTTGATCTCACTTGGATTCACAAATGATCAACAAGGGTTTCTAACCCTCTTGCATGTGTTTTATAACCTTTGAATGGTCCTTAGACATCCCCCAAACTAGATCCACAATCTATGGAACATTGGGTGACTTTGGAGTTAAATAAATACAAGGAAAGGGGCTCTTCTCGAAGTGGAAAACAAAGTCAACATTGAAGGCTCGGGGCTGGCGGTCGACCTGCAGCTTCTGGCGGTCGACCGCAACTGAGAAACCTGCAAACGGGCAGTTCCTGGAAATTCCGGTAGACCGCTATTGGGCTGGCGGTCGACTGCTACTGAAAGAGTTGCAGACTGTGGGCTGCTGGCTGGGGCGGTCGACCGCCCCTGTGCTGGCGATCGACCGCCAACTGGGCAGACCCCTGGTTTTCCCGGGTCGGTCCGTTAATTGCTTTAGCTCCGTCGCTTAAGTTCTTTAGCACCCCATTCATGTCTGTAGCATCACCCTTGACAGTCTAGAAGGTGTCAACTGAGTCTTTGACTTTGGGTTCTCTTGGTTATGCTTCTTTGTGCATCGACCTTAACTGTCATTGAGCTTTAACTTTTCCCAACTCCACTCCATTCCTTGTCCATTCATTTGCATATCTGTCATGAACAAAACATCACGTATGTCAGTCATATAAGAGTGAAAAATAACAATGACTAATAGTGTTTAGCCATTATCAAAACCAAGAATGTCAAATAACTCAAATGACCACATGATGATGTCGAATGACCCAAGTGACCGCAAGTTGACTCAAATGACCATAGAGGCACAACAGATATGGTCTCGAGGATGTCTAAGGACCATTCAAAGGTTATAAAACCTACACAAGAAGGGTTGGAAACCCTAATGCTTCAATTGGAACAAGAGAGATCAAGGGAGGCTAGAGGAGGTAATTCACAGGTACTGTAGCACCTTCGTATACAGTGCTTCGGGCTGGAGTTCTTCATCCATTCCAAGGGATTCAAGGTTAGATCTGAAGCCATCAATCTCCAAGCAAGTTTAGAAGCAAGCAAGCCCTCAATGGAGATCAAATCTGCATCCTTAAATCTCTCCATCAACGCAAGGTGATTCAAGGTTATTCAGGGTGACTCAAGGTTAGATCTGAAGCTAGCAACCTTCAAGGAAGTGAAGAAGCAAACAAGCATTCAAGGGAGATCAACCAAGCCATTTAAGTGAAGCAGGAAGCATTGTTCCAAGTTCTACATCATACATTCAGGGGGAAACCAAACCAAGAGATTTCTAAACTCTGCTCTATTCATCTTGGTGTTTTGAATTTCAAGTCTTGTTCTTTGTAATCTGAAGATATATGTGTGTGTGTGGATCAAGTTAGATCCGTGGTCGTGTGTGGTCGTGATGTTCTATTCGTGTGTGCGTAGGTCTTCTTAGATCTACTTATGTGTGTGGATTTATCCAGATCTTGTGTTTGTGTGTGTGGAGTGCTGCACTTGTGGCATCGGGTGTTTGTTTTGTTGATTCGCTTGTTGGATCGTGTTGGAGACTTCGTCTCCATGTGTGTGTGTGTATATTGGGGCGCGTCCTCCTGTGTGTGGGTAGGCGTCGTCCTGCGTGTGTGTTTGGAGCGTTGTCTCCGTTTGGTGATTTATCCCCGAGTGAAGCCTCACCGGGTTTGGTGAGGGGTGGACGCAGGATTACCGTCATTGCATCCGAACCACCTTAAAAATCGATGTGCATTGTGTGTTATTTGTGTGGTTTGATTGTTTTTGTTGTATGGTCATGTGGGAACGGAAAGATTGAGAGAAATGGTTAATTAGTTTTCAATTGCTAATTATTTTTTATCACATATTTTGTAAAAAGCCAAAAGTTTTCTTCAAGTCACCCCCCTCTTGGGTGTCATTGATCGCGGGACTTCAAAAATGAATAAAAATATGAATAGAATAAATAAATGAGCAGTCCAAAAAGTGCGTCCACAAGTCTGGCACGCCCGGTGGGACAGATGCTTCTCTTCATCTCCTCGCTAGGAGAAGGGGCCCTATGGCCTTTCAATAAACGATGTTTGCCTGTTTGGATGGTTTACAAGTGCGGTTCCGGCAGTCGTCATGACTAAGGTCTACCTCGGGCTCGGTCTCGCCTCGGCCTTTTCCTTTTCGGGCCCTAGCTGTCCCCGCAAAATTTGGGAACTCTTCTCCCAGTGGCTAGCCCCCCTACCATTTTGTGGGTGACCTTCAAAATATGCTGAATACTAAGGCGGCGAAGCCCGCAATGGCGAATAGCTCATCTAGAGCGCCCGGCTCATACGCCTCTACAGAAAGAGGGGGTTGTCCTTGCCCTCCCTCCTCTTCACAAACAAAAGAAAAGAAAAGCTCGACTGAGCAAAACCCTTTTTGTGGCCTCAAAGATGTTACTTCGTAGCACCCAAAGCTTCGAGGAGTCATGAAAGCCACTAAAAAGAAGAAAAGAAAGAAAAGAAGAAGGGAGGGAAAATCACCCCCCCCCCCCCAAGAAGAAAAAAAGAAAAACAAAGAAAATAAGAAAATAAGAAGAAGAAAAAGAAAAAGAAAGGAGTGACGAAGGAGGCCTAGACGACCACATCTACCAAGGGAACAATCACTCCCTTCAGGTCCCGATCCCTGCTTAAAAAAGACTGACATTGTGGGATTGATGTGGTAGAGCGAACCACTCATCCCCTCTCTGAGCGGGTGAACGCTCTCCTGCGCACCCACCTTGGTCAGTTTATAACCTAAAAAAGAAGGAAACGAAAAAAAGGAGAAAAGAAGAATGAAATGAAAAGGTGTTTCAACTCTGCATATCAATACACTGTCGCCGCTCCAAGCTGGCAGTTTCTAAGGAAAAAAAGGGAAGGAAAATACACTTCACTGTAGCGGAGGCAAATTAGGCTAGAGTTATAGCCTCTAACAACGCCATCTGAGTGGGAAGAAAAATGGGGATATTTCATCCCGCAAATTATGAGCAACATTCAGGGATGAAGCCATGGCCAAACTCCTGAGTCTCAAATTAGGGTTACATACACCCCACTTCCACTCAGTCTTTACACCGTGAAGGAAAGCAGCATAAGCACCCACTCATCTGCTGAATCTCTGTGAACAAAGAGTCAGATGAGAAAGCATAACAAGCCCGAATAAATACAAGAGAAGTAGGAGAAAAATCATCTCGTGAATTGACGCCACTAGCTGGTGCAGAATGATGCTGAGTGGGTGACAACCGATTAAACGAATATGGCCAATGCCCAGACCAGAAGTAGCATGATGAAGCTATTGAAGAAAATCCCTGGGAGATACTCCCTCCAAATGAAAAAAAAACCAACAAGGTGCAACCGTAGCTCAGCAAATTTTTTCTCACTACGGGGGATGTTTCATGACAACATGGCCAGGCACGGCCACAACTCCCAGAGAGAATATGTACCCACATGTTTGCAACCCTTGAAGGGTCACCCCATGTGAAAAGGGGGCAGCATAACAATCAACCTTTGCCGGAAATTTCAACTCCTCAGAGGGCACCTAGTCGCGTACTCCCTTCTCGGGGTCACAAAAAAAACTACTTCAATATACACCTGACGGGAGCCAAGAGCATGAAGACGACCTCGCCGGGGGATTCACCATCAAACCATGGTGTCAGGGCACCCTTCGGCTTCCGTCAGTGTGCCAAATACCCTAATATGAGGAAGGAAAGAAGGAATCAGTCGAATACACTCACGTGGGGCACTTGCATGCCACCCCTTTGAGACATGCCTTCCTATGAAAAGGAGAAAAGAGCAGCCAGCCGAGGTGGCTGAAGATAAGAAGAAGATGCTGGGGTCTCACGACCTGTTACCCTACTGCCGCTTGACCGACATGACTCTCCATGAAGAAACAAAGCTTGCCAAAATAAAAGACGTTCAATAAGCAGTTTCCCAAACACACACCCCACGCTAGGGGCACAAGAGGCAGAAAAACATACACCCCGGCCTGGGGGCAGTTAAAGCAAAAACGTCCACCCAGCATGGGCGCATTTGAAACAAGAAATACACCCAAATTTGGGGGCATTTGAAACAAGAAATACACCCCGGCCTGAGGCACATGAAGCGAACAACACACCCTGACTTGGGTGCATCTGAAGCCGAAAGAATAATATACCCCAGCCTGGGGGCATCTGAAGCTAGAAGAAATACACCCCGCCCCGGGGGCATAGGAAGCAAATAATATACCCCAGCTCGGGGGCACATGAAACCAAAATAAGTACACGTCGGCTTGGGGACATACGAAGAAAGAAGTACACCCCGGCCTGGGGGCATCTAAAGTAAGAAATACACCCCAGCTCGTGGGCACAAGAAGCGAATAACACACCCCGTCCTGGGGGCATATGTAGCAAATGATATACCCTGACCCGGGGTCATTTGAAGAGAAGTAATGCACCCCGACCTGGGAGCAGTTGAACCAAGAAATATACCCCGTCCCGGGGGCATTTGAAGAAAAGTAATACACCCCGGCCCGGGGGCATATAAAGCCAAGAAATAAGCAAGGCAGTCAGGCCAGCAAGAAAAAGAAGCAACAAACTCTACTCTCCTCTCCCAGGGGCCCCAGAAGGGGGAATGATGATTAAATGATGAGGCATGATCAACGAAAAGAAGAGATCCTGATGCAGGACGAGACACGGACACGACAAGCTCATGATCGTCCCTTAACGAGGGAAGCGTCGGACGTGCGCGGTTGAGAAACCGGCAGTGAGCTAGGGTGGTCGGCTCTCTCTTTCGTGCTCGGATCGGGTCACGGGACGGTAACGCTCTCTCTCGCAGCAGCGGTGATATAAATAGAAAGCGAGCTAATTACCCTATCATGCTCTCTAGCAGCGGCATAAACAAGCATATATGAAATTAAGCAAAATGTCAAGTAAGGAGCGAGGACGATACCTCCACGCGCTCGGCGTGGGGACGACGGACCCGGCCGAAACTCGTACTCCCGGAACAATAATACACAAGATTACAGTAATACAAATCGCTGCCCACTCCACGCAGGGAGGTAAAGGGCTACACAATGGGGTCCGGGAGGACCGAATTCAGGTTGACGGGCGGCTTCTCGCGTTGATTCCGTAGCACCCGAACACGTGACGGTGGGGCCCACGTGCTGTCCGGAGGGACCGTGCGGGACCCGGTGTCACCACTATGGTGGGGACACTTGTGGAAGTGTTCCCTGGGCTGGAGGCACGCTGGATCGTCGGTCGGAGGCCAGGCAGCTCCGTTCGGCACCGGTCGGAATGACCGGCCATGGATCTGCCGGTTCTATTTTCCGGCGCGCGCTCCGGCGAGAACGGACGCTGCGATCAGCCCCGACGTCGGAAGGCGACGAAACTGGCGCCGTTGGAAAGCTGCTTAGAAGGGCTTCAACTCTCTGTGATTACAGAAAAATAACACAGCCTACACTTCCAATTGGCGAATTTTGAAGGTTGCTGTTGTATAGTGGCTTAACTCTCAGATCTGCAGGGCTATCCTCAGAGAACTGTCGTTGACCGCATGGTAAATGTCCGATTCAGCTCTTGAGGTCTTCCTCAAAGGTGTAGGAAATTGAGCTAGGAAGACGGAAAAATAGGTTTGGACAAGTTTGGATGTGGCTACGAATTGATAGGATTTTTGCACTAACAGTGGGTCGGATCTGGAATCTGACTAAAGGCACTATAGCAGAGATAGAACACGAATTTTGAAAAAATGGATAGAGGGCAGATCAAAAATCAGGAAACATGTTGGATGTAGGGGATGATGGACAAAACTCCCAGTAAAATTGGGAGGGTTTGAAAAATTCAAAACGGTTATCGGAGATGGGAAACTCAGAGCTGTTGCCACTGTGGACAGAGACAAAACAGATCTGGGAATGCAAAATGAACGAAAATGAAAAATTACTAAAGGAGGAGTTTGGACGTGAAAATTTAGGTGGAGGTGGGGATTCAAGGCAAGAACACACCCTCAAAATTTCAAATCCATCTGAGCTCGTGGCTGGCAGCAAGAATTCACGAACTACACCTTATCCAGCAGGACAGAAACTTGAAGACGGCTCCGCGGCGGCTCGAAGGCGGCACGAACGGCGGCGGCGGCGGCACAGATGAAGATCAGAGGTTGAGAGGGGGAGATAGAAGATTGATACACTCTAGAACTGGAGGTTTGAGGAGAGGAAACCAGGGGGAGAGGGCTGGGGGTGCAAGAGCCTTCTTGGCATTCAACAAAATTTCTGATTTTTCACTAATTTTCACATAAAAATACACACTTATATATGATAGGTATCAAATCTAATGTAGACCCTTGGATCTAGGGAGGGTGGATGAAGGGCTGGGATAAGGTTTGAACAACACACAAAAATTAATAAAAAAATTCAAGGGGAAGGGGGCGGCCTATTGACCATGGAAGAGGTAGGTGGGGTGGGTGTAGAATGTTGACATTCTTCACCCTTTGTCCCCCATGTGTCCATAAGACTAGTCCAACCTTCTAGATGTCCACCTAGGATGGTTGACCAGCCCCACAAGGTGACATGGACCAATGGGAAAGGGCTGAGGGCCCCCTAGCTGGACCTACTACAAAATTGCACAAAAACCCACACAATCCATGTGAATAACTCATTGGCTTATAAAGCCTTACATTTGCATACATACTTTTCCAAGGATATAAACACAAACTAAAAGGACATAAATGTAAAAGAAAAAGTACATGCTCGGCGTTGATTCCCATCAACTCTCCCCGGGTGGGAGGAACTCGACCCCGTCGAGTAGGGGTAGGGATGCTCGAGTACTCCGGTGGATCCGTCACTTTGCCAAGTAACGCGGGTACGCTCCACTCCAAGTGATCGCCACCTGCTCATCTCATATATACTCGATATGCGCGAACTGCTATGGGCTAAAGGTGGACACTCCGGGTGGGGCACTCTCAAAAGGGAAGGAAGTAGCTCGAAGACTCACTAGGAATCACCGCTGAGTCCCTATAGGTGACTAGATCCGGGTGTAGCTATAGAACCGATCCCATACTCATCGAGCGAGTCCACTCGCCTCTTACTCATAAGAGAACGACAACGAGCTTGCACAAGACACATGCAGACTCTCAAACTACACACAAACCATGCAAACAAACCACACAAAGAAAAGCACATTGACTCAACTATGACCCTAGACTCACCTAATGTTAGTCCGACCCGTACATAGATGACGGCGGACCAGGACACCCGAACGTGTGCCATGCATGCATTTGACGTAACCGGAGGTTGACGTCATAGGGAACTCCTAGACACCCTACGATGCACCAATCATGGACATTGGGCTTGGATGTGGGAAGTTCGGGAGGTGCGGGTGGTTTGGATGGATCGGAGAAACCAAAGTTTTCATTACCCCCATATGAAGGTTCGGACCTATGGCTATGTGGAGTTTGCTTGGCCCGAGTGGAAAAGGTGGGATAGTGAACTCCGCGGAAGAGGTGGAGTGAGTATGAAAGCTCGGGAGGTTCACTAGTGAAGGGGTCAAAAGGGTCGAAGAAGGTATGACCCCATGAAGTGGATTCTCCCATGACTCGGTCCCAATTTAAGAATTCATAATCACCATCATACATTGTGAGCGGTGGGACGACGGACATGTGTAGAAAATAGGACTCCTCCCTTGGGCAAAAGGGAATGAAGTCGGACTCGGCCGGCATCAGGAGGAGTAGAAGAATCTCCGTGGTGACATACCCCATGGTGCACACGGAGGTAATAGACCCTAAGGCCGGATGGGTGAAGCTCAGACTAGCGGGTTGGTCAAAGCCTCGGGCCAGTAGGTGCGTCAACTTCCATTGTGAATCTAATCCCATGACAAGATCATCCAACGTGTCAACATGGTGACTAGATCGAAATGTGGTATGGAAGGAATTCACCGGCACTAAAGGGAGGATGGGGTCCATAGGTGGGAAGGGAGGTGGGACCAAGCCATCCTTGAGCCAACTAAGAAGAGGCTCGGCTATGAAAAGCGTACCCGTTAGAAACACGGGTGGCTGGGGCTTGGGTGGCTCCAAATGAGAGGGTTCCGAATTAAGATCGGAAGGTGAGGGTGACAATGGAGCACTCTCGGGTGGTGAAGGAATTGGGTTAGGTAGTCCGATCGGCTCGGGACTCGGTTGGGAGGTAGATGTTTGCCAAAGGGTTCGACCTCTAGAGCGAGAAAAATGAGACTCAAAGGGCTCGACCTCTAGAGCGACCTTATAAGATTGCGCCAGCGAGAACGCGTCACGGACAAGACATTCAAGTTGGAAGTGATACCGCAAACCTCTCCGGAACTGAAATGCGGTCGTGGTGCTCTCCTCTCCCAAGCCATATTCCAACCGGTACTTATCATAGTCCCGGATGTACTCGGACACGGACCTATCACCTTGGACGGGTCGACATGGGTTGGCCATTGGTGCCGAAAAGGTGGGAATGGATCCCTAGGAATGGGTATGCAAGGCCATTTAGACAAGACACTAAACCGACTATGCACGGTTTGGGATGCATGCACACTAAGGACAAGACACCAAGACTCGGTACGTGGCGGAGTTAATCGATCCGAAGATCACTCGCGCAAGTGTGCGGCCTTCCCGATAGGCGTAGCCTAACGTTCGGACAACACCTTTTTATATACCGATTAATGGTATGCAAATGCAACTCCTAAGACCGACTTAGACACTTGGACTTAAATGACACTCTTTTTTTTTATTTTGGACACCCTAGACTCAACTCGCTCTGATACCAAGTTGATGCGGGATGAGACACGGACACGACAAGCTCACGATCGTCCCTTAACGATGGAAGTGTCGGACATGCGCGGTTGAGAAACCGGTAGTGAGCTAGGGTGGTCGGCTCTCTCTTTCGTGCCCGGATCGGGTCACGGGACAGTAACGCTCTCTCTCGTAGCAGCGGTGATATAAATAGAAAGCGAGCTAATTACCTATCATGCTCTCTAGCAGCGGCATAAACAAGCATATATGAAATTAAGCAAAATGCCAAGTAAGGAGCGAGGACGATACCTCCACGCGCTCGGCGTGGCGATGACGGACCCGGCCGAAACTTGTACTCCCGGAACAATAATACACAAGATTACAGCAATACAAATCGCTGCCCACTCCACGCAGGGAGGTAAAGGGCTACACAATGGGGTCCGGGATGACCGAATTCGGGTTGACGGGCGGCTTCTCGCGTTGATTCGACAGCACCCGAACACGTGACGGTGGGGCCCACGTGCTGTCCGGAGGGACCGTGCGGGACCCGGTGTCACCACTGTAGTAGGGACACTTGTGGAAGTGTTCCCTGGGCTGGCGGCATGCTGGTTCACCGGCCGGAGGCCAGGCGGCTCCGTTCGGCACCGGTCGGAATGACCGGCCACGGATCTGTCGGTTCTGTTTTCCGACGCGCGCTCCGACGAGAACGGACGCTGTGATCAGCCCCGACGTCGGAAGGCGACGAAACTGGCGCCGTTGGAAAGCTGCTTAGAAGGGCTTCAACACTCTTTGATTACAGAAAAATAACACAGCCTGCACTTCCAATTGGCGAATTTTGAAGGTTGCTGTTGTATAGTGGCTTAACTCTCAGATCTGCAGGGCTATCCTCTGAGAACTGTCGTTGACCGCAGGGTAAATGTCCGATTCAGCTCTTGAGGTCTTCATCAAAGGTGTAGGAAATAGAGCTAGGAAGACGGAAAAACTAGTTTGGACAAGTTTGGATGTGGCTACGAATTGATAGGATTTTTGCACTAACAGTGGGTCGGATCTGGAATCTGACTAAAGGCACTGTAGCAGAGATAGAACACGAATTTTGAAAAAATGGATAGAGGGCAGATCAAAAATCAGGAAAAATGTTAGATGTAGGGGATGATGGACAGAACTTCCAATAAAATGGGGAGGGTTTGGAAAATTCAAAAATGTTATCGGAGATGGGAAACTCAGAGCTGTTGCCACTGTAGACAGAGACAAAACAGATTTGGGAATGCAAAATGAACGAAAATGGAAAATTACTAAAGGAGGAGTTTGGACGTGAAAATTTAGGTGGAGGTGGGGATTCAAGGCAAGAACACACCCTCAAAATTTCAAATCTATCTGAGCTCGTGGCTGACAGCAAGAATTCACGAACTACACCTCTGTACAGCAGGACAGAAACTTGAAGACGGCTCCGCGGCGGCTCGAAGGCTGCACGAACGGCGGCGGCAGCGGCACAGATGAAGATCAGAGGTTGAGAGGGGGAGATAGAAGATTGATACACTCTAGAACTGGAGGTTTGAGGAGAGGAAACCAGGGGAGAGGGCTGGGGGCGCAAGAGCCTTCTTGGCATTCAACAAAATTTCTAATTTTTCACTAATTTTCACATAAAAATACACACTTATAAATGATAGGTATCAAATCTAATGTAGACCCTTGGATCTAGGGAGGGTGGATGAAGGGCTGGGATGAGGTTTGAACAACACACAAAAATTAATAAAAAAATTCAAGGGGAAGGGGGCAGCCTATTGACCATGGAAGAGGTAGGTGGGGTGGGTGTAGAATGTTGACATTCTTCACCCTTTGTCCCCCATGTGTCCATAAGACTAGTCCAACCTTCTAGATGTCCACCTAGGATGGTTGACCAGCCCCACAAGGTGACATGGACCAATGGAAAAGGGCTGAGGGCCCCATAGCTGGACCTACTATAAAATTGCACAAAAACCCACACAATCCATGGGAATGACTCATTGGCTTATAAAGCCTTATATTTGCGTACATACTTTCCTAAGGATATAAACACAAACTAAAAGGACATAAATGCAAAAGAAAAAGTACATGCTCGGCGTTGATTCCCATCAGATCCCCTTTGGCGGGTACCAACTCTTGGTCGTACTATACATCTATAGTGCCTTGGCTTAGACACCCCATCTTCACCGAATTGGTTGACCTCGACACTCTATCAAATCAACATCTACGCCTATGCTTCCTTAGCCTAGACCTCTTGTCTTCACCAAGTTCGTTGACCTCGACTTCCCGTCGAGTCAAAATCTACACCTATGTTTCCTTGGCTTGGACATCCTATCTTCGCCAAGTTTGATTACTTCGACATCCCATCAAGATCAACGTCTACACCTGCCCTTGGCCCAAACTTCCCGTCTGGACAAGGTTAACAAACCCGAATAAACGTAGAATAATTCTCTTTGTAATATTCCTTCGAAAGAGGAGATTAAACATGTTGTGTTTTCACTCTCAAGCAACAGCTCGCCAGGGCCAGATGGATTCACTGGAGGTTTATTTACTCATTGCTGGGATATCGTTGGAGATGATGTTGTTCCGGCTATTCAGAGTTTCTTTCCAATGTTGGGGACTACCTCAGGGGGTCACCTCCACTATACTCTATTTGATTCCTAAGGTTAAGAACCCTTCCTCTTATATGGACTTCGGGCCTATTAGCTTATGCAATTTCTCATACAAGATTGTCTCCAAAATTATATGAGATCGGCTGCGCCCAATCCTTCCTCTGATTATATATGATTAGCAAAGTGGATTTATAAGTGGCAGACTTATCACAGAAAACTTTCTGTTGGCCAAGGAGCTTTTCATGGGAATTCACTTGCCGGTGAGGGGTGTAGACACGCCATTTTTAACATTTCTGTGAGTAAATCTCACATTACACCACGATGCCCCAAAGTGGCTTACGCATTCGATTTATTTGTATGATTTTCATAATTTTGGTTGCATATAAAACAAAGAAAAGGTTCAAAAAAATAAAAAAGAGAGAAATAAATACAAATTCCAAAAATATATATATGTATTTATTTCTACGTAAGAATAATATAATTAGTTTTTTTAATCTTATTTTCACATACGGAAAAAATAAATAAGTGGTTAAAACATATATATCTAAAACAAATCAAAAAAAAAATAACACATATATGATTAAAAAAAGAGATGCTTCTTACCCCACCCCTTTGATTGCTCTCTTATTTTATTATCACTAATTTCATCCTTATACTCGTTAATTCCTGGAGAAGCCCATCCTTTCTCTCCCATGTCCCCATCTCCCTCTTTCAATCCTCACTCTCGTGTTCCCTAACCTCCCCACATCACTCTCCCCATCTTATCTCTCTCTTACGCTACCTCCTCCTCTCTCTTCTTATCCCTCTCTCTTTCTCTAACCCCACGTCAATGACTTGCCAACCACCTCCTCCTCATTGTCTATTATTCTCCTTTCTCCCTTATCATTTCCAACGTCAGAACAACCCACTCCCGGATTCTCTCCCTCGGACCCTCTCCATTGCGCAGCCCTTCTCTCTCTAACCCATCTCTCCCCAGCCACTCACCTCACTCCACCTCCACCTCTTTCCCGCGGCCGTCCCATAACACCTCCACAACCTCCAGCCACCACAGCCTACCGCAACCATCTCACTACCAACCCCATCTCCTCCCTCTCATCTTTCCCAGCCAACACCCACCTCCTCTCCACCTCCTCATTCTCTATCGCACAAACCCAGCACCCCACGCCTTTCTCTCCACCGCTAATAGAACCCCCCTCCGTTTCTTTTTCTTTCTCCCTCACTGCCACGAACTCCCACGCCCACCCCCGCCTTTCCAACCCGCCGCGTTAGCAACCACCCTCTCCCTTTCTCTCCCTACTAACTCCTCACTGTGCCACCTTCTCTACCTGGCCAACCCCTCACCCACCTTTTTTCTCTAGCCTGCAGATGCCACTGTGAAGCTCCCAACTCCGCCGGCCACCATCTAACATCGTCGTTGCCTCACTCTCTCATCACCACTCCGTCACCGGCCGCAGTACCCTGCACCGTGACCCACGCCGTCGTCAACCACATCTTAACATCCGGCCACACCCCCGTCGTCGGTCTCCACCTCCACCGGACGCCTCTCACCCACGACCACACCACCGGATGATCTCCCCGCTGCTGCCACCCTCCACCGGACGCCGCAGCTCCCCCTGCATGCGTCGCCGCAAGCCACTCTACGTCGCCCACGTCGTCGGTTCAACTTCACCTCTGGCCACCCTGGACGCTCCGCCGTGAAGAGCCAACCTCACCATCGTCGCACCCGCACCGGCGTCCGCCTACCGTCACCCTCCCTCACTACGGCACTTTAGCTGCACCCCAGCCGCGCCCACGACGCCCTCCAGCCACCTCGCCACGTCCGCCACCGACTGTCGCTTCCACCTCTCTTCCGGTAAACCGACGCCGTGACCCACGCCATCGTCAACCACGTCTTAACGTCTGTCCACACCCCCGTCGTCGGTCTCCACCTCCACCGGTCGCCGCTTGCCACCGCGCCCACGCCACTGTTATCTTCGTTGCGAAGCCCCTCACCGGAGCCTCCCACGTCCCGCCGTGAACCTACCATCTTTAGCCACTTCGGCGAGGCACCCTTCGTCCACCACCGCGGCAACCTTCTCCGCCCCACTGTCGCCATCATCTAACCCTCGCCGGCGAACTCGCCGCTGCGAGGCCCTCCCCCGTCATCTCTTCTTCTCTCTCACCCACTCGCGATCTCCTTCTCTCTCTTCTCTTCTGTTTCTCTCCGACGTTTCTCTCGCGGTTTCCCTCTCTCTCTCCTCCCTCGTGTCTCTCACCCTCTCTCTCTTTCTCTCTCTTTTTCCCCCTCTCGTGATCTCTTTCTCTCTCCCATTTCTGACCCCCGCGGCCCCCCTCTCTCTCTCTTCTTCTCTCACCGTTTTCTCTCTTCCCTTCTCTCTCCCTCCGTCTTTCGCAAACCCGCCGCGTCTACTCTCTCTCTCTTTCTCTCTATTTTTTTTATTACCTTACTAACCCTCTCTTTCTCTCTTTCATCTTATCCTCTCTTCTCTCCAGAACTCTCTATCTCTCTCTTCCCCCCCTCTCATGATCTCTCTCTGTTCTCTCTTGATCTTTCTCTCATATTTTCTTTTTTTATTTTTTTAAAACCCTCTCTCACTGTCCCTCACGCCCTCTCTTCCCTCTCACCCGATCTCTCTCTCTCTCTCTCTCTCTATATCTCTCTCATGCACACGTGTACACACATCTCCCTCATTTGTTATATTTTGGACCTGGCTATAATGGTTGATGGAGCATGGGATTCATACGGTTTAAGAGACCAACTGGTTCATTGTAGAACCAGATGAGCTAGATTGGAACATATTAAAGAGAAGTGCTACAGCAGATCTGTTGGAGGGGGGTTCACTTTCTGTACATCTTGCTGTTCTCGACAAGAGGATCTATATATATCTATATACGTATATAGAGCTATATATATATAATAAATATACATAAATATATATTTATCCAGATATGTATTTCTAGATTTACATATACATGTGTATACTTAGATATATATATATGTGCGGGTATATTTATATATGTAAATATTGTTTTAACTTATATTAGATTTCATCCTTTTGAAAGTGCAGAAATAAAAACGAGCTTTCGGCCCATTTAGTGTCCCCACGTGTTCCCGTACACGAGGGAAGTTGTGTCATCCCACCATTCGCTCGCTCCGTGCTCGCGTTGCCATCAACGGCTTCTTAATAAGCTCCCTCTCACCCTTGTTATTTTATAGTATTTTTAGTTTGTTATTTATCTTATTAGCATTTTATTTCATGAATTGCTACTATATGTTTGTTCTGACTTAGTCGTTATTTCTGTGTTTTCTTCTTTTTGCAAGGGTAACCAGTTGAAAAGCCCTCTTCTTCGGCCTGTCGAAAGAAGAGGAAGAAGGAGTCCATGTTATCCTCTGTTTGAGGCGAAGCGATCATGTAATTCGGGGCCCTCGGCCTCTAGCGATCACAGCATCAAACGCGCGCTTGTAGTAATTTTTATTTTATGCTTATAATACCCGCGGAGAGTCAAATCCCGCACGGGTTGGTTATTGTACTATAATTGGTCACGGTGAGTCACTTCACCATGACCGTTTACTTTCAGCACTCCCCCATCCCTTTCATATCTTGCTATGTTGCTGTTAAAATCCCGCAAAGACCAATGTCTTGCGGTGATTTCCTTACTTTTTATATTGCTATAATTATGTGAGGAGTGATATACCGTTCAAATTCCGTGTCCATGTTGTGTGTCTCCCATTTATCGTTCGTGTCAACTTCTACTACGTAGAGTCCTAGGACCCGTACCTGGTATATAGAAAGCTACTTCCGGAACGGTAGGTCACGCCTACTGGGAAGGAAGCTAGTTTACGCGAGAGGATCTTCGGATCCCCATCTCCACCCTGTGCCAAAAACTCGGTAGGTCTAGGCTCTCCGCGTTCCGCTAGAGTGCTGCCTTTAGGTCGTCCTGACCGCCTTCTTTCCCATATCACCCCACAAAGCGCGCGTTCTTTTAAAATAAGGAGGGAAATCGCTCTCTCCTTCCACCACATGACACGTTCACATCTCTGGCGATCACGGTGGGACATGCTTTTTGCTTTTTTTGGTTACCCCTGAACCCTCGACACCCACATGTGCCCCTCCTTTTGGCACCCATGTGTGCCCCTCCTTATTGCGCCCGCGTGCGCTATACCACTCCCCTCGTGCACCACGTGCACTCCTCACATTCCCTTGTGATTCCTTGAGAGGTCTGCGTTGTCTCGGCACCCACGTGTGCCCCTTCTTGTGCCTCACCTTTCGTCACCCACGTGTGCCCCTCCTTTCGACACCCACGTGTGCCCCTCCTTATTCCGCCCACGTACGCTACGTCACCCCCCTCGTGCACCACGTGCACTCTCTCATAGTCCCTTGTGATACTTCAAGTGGTCTATGTTGGTCTGCATTGTCTCGGAAAGAAGAACAGTTATATCTTACTCTGTCTGTTTACTGTTGTTATATCCATGTTATATAACTGGTATATCTTTGTTATATTTGTGTGTTTATCTCTGTGTGTTACAAATCTTTTTATTCAGTACTGCATTTCATGCATTTACCCCTTTATTTTATTTTTCTAAGGATTAACCTCTCTCGATGAAGGAAGGACTCTCCGTACGGAATTCCTCTCGACGGACTAGGATCTCCTCCATTGGGAGCTCCGTAAGTCCCCGACATCGAAGGATTCCCTCTTCGTTCACTGGGCCGGTTGTACCATTGAAGTTCCCCGAAGTTAGTTACCTATCCGTGGTGAGACGAGAGTCCCTAGTTGACACGGCGGTAAAACAAAGGTGTAACTAGGTCTTTTCAATTTTTGTGTGAATTTTCACATCTGTTAAAAAAAGACAAAAAAAGAGTTAAAACAAAAACAAAAAAGGGAGTAAAGGCATCCACTTGTTTGATAATCTCTGATATTTGTTTGCGGGTGTATGTTTTTACGTTCTGGAAAAACTGTGAAAATGGCCCACGCCTCTTTCGAGGAGAACCAATTGGGTCGCGGTCAGTCAGTTGAACCACGCTTCCATGCAATGCACTCAGCCCCTTCCCGTGACCCCACGCAAGAGGTGCCTATTGTTGCACGGGAAGTAGCCCCACCCCAGGACGTCTATTCCCTGTTGGGCGTCCTCGCTAATACACAGCTCAGCCTTGAGCAACTCCGGGCCTTTCAGGCCATTTTAAAGGGGAAATATGTTTCTCCCCCTCCTCAAGAGTCAATTCTGACCCCCACATCTCTCCAAGAGCCGCTACAGGCTGTTACCTCTCCATCATTTGTACATGCCGCTCCTTCTTCTATGCTTCAAGCGCAGGCGAGTCAACAGCCTGCCTCTTTCCAATTCTCCCATCCATAGTTCCAAACCCCCGCCATTCCTCATACATTACGTCAACTAGGTCCGTCTACTGATAGGCCACCATACCCCTCTGGTCCAGGGTTCCCTTCTCAGGCCCCTGCGAGGCCTTTTCCGCCTCAGTGGCAGGCGCCACTTTCACCTGCCGAGGAGCTCACCCGGTCATTCCTCAATAAATTCAACAAGATGGATGAGCAAATTCAAAACTTACAAAAAGTGGTGGATGTGAAGTCCACCCCTGAGGTTTCCCTGTCAATTCTTCCTGTGCTTAATCTCCCTCCCTCGAAATGCCTACATACCGTAGGTATAACGGCACGGGTAATCCTTCCATTCACATCAAGGATTTCATGTATGAATCCTCCTTCTGGCAGAATGATCAGAAATCCATGGCCTACCTTTTTCGGAGATCATTGGATGGTCCCGCCCTAGAATGGTTCTATTCTCTAGAGCCGAGCGAGGCTGAGGATTTCAACAGTGTAAAAAGCAAATTCTTACAAAGTAACGGGATAGGGTCAGTCCCTCTCTTTCTATCACCGACCTAGTCGCGGAGAAAATGAGGCCGGATGAAGATTTTGCTCAGTATGCTGACAAATGGACATCTCTGGCCGAAAGGATAAAGGATACCCTTTCAGAATCCGAGCAGGTAAAAATGATTGTGTCTAATGCCACCCCGCAGTTTAGACACATTTTGGCCATGAACAAACTTACTACAATGAAGGAACTTTATGAGAGGGCCCAGTATATCCAGACCCAATTGAAAGATTCCCCCATCATGCATATGTTTGAACCCCCAAAGCCAAGGGTGTTTAAGAAGACAGGCACTGGTGTCCAAGGAGGAACGACAGAAGGGGTCGTAATAAATGAGCAAGTGAGTGTGCTTGGCAGCCCCAACCAACCGGCCAACCCAAGACCTCGTCAAATGTTACGACCCCCCTTTTAGCAGGGTCCACCTCCCTTTCAACAAGGACCACCTCCCTATCATCCTCCACCTCAGAATAACCCTCTTCAGAGCAACATGCCTCAACCCTTCAATCCCCAGCAACAACAGCAACAACAACCTCAGTACCACCAAGTTCCACCCTTAGGAAATTACGGCCCACCACAACAACGGATGAATCCCATTGGTCCCAAAAGAGCCCACCATCCACCATTGCCCGAGGCATTGCTGGACATTTTCAATGCCCTTTTGGCTGCCAATGCACTCACTTTGCCCAAGGAAAGGTTTGCATGGCCCCCGAATGCTGATACCTCTAGGTACTGTGTCTATCACAAGCAGCCAGGTCATACAGTGGAGAATTGTTTCAACTTCAAAGACTACATTTATGACATGAATGACTAGGGTGAAATTGATTGGGATGAAATGAGGTGATACATTACCGTCTTGAAAGCCAGGAGACCTCCTCCTAGGCCACAACAACCACATCAACAACAACAACCTCAGCAGGCCCCACAACAGCAGCCTAACATGGGCATCATCCATAACCCGCTTCTGGAGCACCAACAGCCCAACCACCAGGTTAATCCAATTTCCTCCTTCCCAGAAGTTAGGAGAAAGCAAGCTTGGCATTTGGAAAGCACCTATGTTCTTACTACCACCCATGTTACAAGTCAACCTCCTTGCCTCATCCGAATAGCACCTTGTTCTGACCCAACCATCTCACAACTCTTATGTAACCCTTCTTCATTTCCATAGCCATCACGTCCTCTTATCCACACCCTTACCATTAATTCCCCATTAATCCACCACCAAATGCCATCTACCGTATCCCATCTACCCTCGAGGCCTCTTATTACCTCTAATCCCACCATATCGCCATCTACCTCCAACGCACCTCTACTCGCGCCTTCCAAACCTCTTATCCTCCATCACCCGAATCAGGTCCCCTCTACTTCCACCATGTCTCCACCTTCTAAACCACTTATTATCCACCATCCATATGAGGCCCCATCTACCTCCACTATGCCTCCACCCTCTAAACCACTTATTATCCACCATCCATATGAGGCCCCATCTACCTCCACTATGCCTCCACCCTCTAAACCACTTATCATCCACCATTCATCTGAGGTCCCCTCTACTTCCACCATGCCTCCACCTTCCAAACCGCTTATCATCAACCATCCATCTGAGTCCCCCTCTACCTCCACTATACCTCCACCTGATAAGCCCCACATCAAAACCACTACTCCCATAGTTGTCACCCCTACTCCACCAACTGTTGCTCCACCACTACCCCTCAAACCTCTGCTAAAATCCATACCTAACACCATAGAGGTGCAGCAAGAGCCACAAGCAATGGTGCTCCAAAGTGGAAGAATGTTCTACCGGGTATTTCCCCAGAATAGTCAGGCACCCGAACAGTCTCAGCTAGAGAAAGATATTGAAGAGCAGCCAGAAGAGTCCATCCCTGGGACCCAGTATGATTTGCTAAAATATCTGGACAAGACGCCCGCCCGGATCTCTATCCTTGAATTGATTAAGAGATCCACATCCCATCAGCAAACTTTGAGGGAATATCTCCAGAAAGTCATGGTGAATGAGGATCTCCCTGTAGAGAAGATCTCAGCAGTCTTGACGCCGAACGATACACAGCCGGCCATTATGTTCCACAATCACGAGCTTGCCCCCAAGAAAGCTCAAAAATATGCACTGTGTATTGCGGTAAAAATTAATGGAGTGTCTGTGGATCCATGCCTGGTAGATACGGGTGCATCTATAAATGTCATTTCTATGAGCACTCTCCAGATATGTGGGGTTGACGAAGAACAAATAACATCTTCATCGATCATAGTCACGGCCTATGATAACAGTAAAAGGCCACCAAAGGGGATGATTACCTTGAATGTAGAGTTGGGCCCCGTATTAGTCTTTACGGAATTTCATATTCATATGGATCCTACATTCAAAGCTATACTAGGTCGTACCTACATTGACGCTATGAATGCTGTGCCATCTACCAATCATCAATGTTTGAAGTTTCCATATAAAGGGTGGGTTATCAAAGTAATAAGCATGCCGCTCTATTCTACGGTGGATGCTATCACCACCTCTCTACCTTCTGTCTGGTCGACTCACCGGCCCATACTGTCCCTGTTAGATGTGTATGACCCCTGCCGTGCTCCATTAACACAACCGAAGCCATTTCCCGTGCCAACCTCACGTCTCCTTTTCCGTTCTAAAGGATGGGAGATTATGAGAAACATTGGCTATCAACAAGACAAAGGCTTAGGGGCACAATTGCAAGGAAGGCTAAGGCCATTGTAGAAAACAAAGCATGTTCGAAGAGCGGGCATGAGTTTTAAGGGTCCGATCGAAGCAGACGGGAAACCCCTCATGTGGACACTATCCTCCCACTTCAAGAAAGGGCCTACCGTTCAGATGGGAGATCCTCCACCAGAATCACACGGGGGGTTACAGAATTTGTATTCAGCTGAAGGATGTTCAAAGACCCCAAAAGTGGAAAAATTGTCCACCTGGACTGTGAATGGTATAAATGGTTTGATATACCAGATATATCCATTGCACTGGAAAGAATATTCTTGCCTCCACATCTAGAAGAGTCATCCCTGATCTCCGAAATGCCAGGGGATACTACCGCTCTTGCCAGAATGTCAAACCCTCCTCGTCAGGAGGGTGTTGTCATCGATGGATCATTATCAGTCATCAACATTACCACCAATGGCTCACTAGCCGTCATCTTCTCCATTCACTTATCACAGGCTTTGTTGCTTTCTCCTTCCTGGGCCAGACTGTTGTCTGATGACCTTCCCATGTCCCCTTCTTTATTTACCTACCTGCGCAGGTTCTCTAACCCGCGTCGAACTTTCAATCATGATCTGCTCTACGAGCCACACACCCACCTAGCCATAGTCCCCTTTCTTCCTCCTCTAATTCCTTTCCATTGTTTTGTCATCAAACATGAAAATGAAAAAAAAATGCCGATTTCTCAACTCCTTAACAGCGCATTGTCCTTGAGGAAACTTCCTACATCTCCCACGAGTGTGTCCCGACCTGCGGGTCATTCAAGGTCCCCTGAGCGACCTTCTTTACCCCTCCTCTGAGGGGTCCTTCCCTGTACATTCTTCACCATCTTCTTCAGCTTTTTCTTCTTCTGTAGGTATTGTCAGTCAATCTAGGAAGAATAAGTCAAGGGTAGTGCCCAAGAGGAAATCTAAGGGTAGGCAGATCCCTCGTCGGTTTCTTCTAGATCTAGCCACTAGGTGTCAAGCACTTCTAGCCATTCCTCAATTGCTAGAAAATCCCATCCAACTGCCGGAGATAGAATGTGAGAACAATTGCACGATTGATGAAGAGTATGGGGTTTATGAAATCACGGATGAAGAAGACCCTATTGAAGATGAGGATGAAGGATATGAGGACGCGGCTAGCGCATATGCTAGTGGAATGAGGAGATTTCACGAACCGTCAGCCGCTGTAGAGGAGCCCACCAAAGAAATAAATTTGGGAACTGAGGAAGACCCTAGGATCGTCCTCATAAGTGACAATTTTCCATCATCTGAAGAAGAGGCATTAATTAAGGTTCTCAAGGAATATAAGGACACGTTCGCATGGAGTTATGATGATATGTCGGGTTTAGATTCCACCTTGGTTGAACACCGTCTCACTCTCAAACTAGGGTCCGTCTCGGTAAAACAATGGTTAAGACGTTTCCGCCCACAAATGGCTTTGAAAATGAAGGAAGAGGTCGAGAAGCTCCACAAAGCCAGGTTCATAAGAGTTATCCTTTACCCTCAGTGGGTGGCAAATATAGTCCCGGTCATGAAGAAGGATGGAAAGGTGATAATTTGTATTGACTTTTGGGACCTTAATCGCGCGTGTCCGAAAGATGATTCCCCCCTACCTCACATCGATGTGCTGATTGATAACACGACAGGATATGAAACTCTTTCATTCATGGATGGATTTTCCGGATATAATCAAATACGTCTAGCAGAAGAGGATCAAGAGAAAACATCATTCACTACTCCCTGGGGAACTTATTGTTATGTGGTCATGCCATTTGGGTTGAAGAACGCTGGAGCCACTTACCAAAGGGCTATGATGGCAATATTTCACGACATGATGCATGTATATTTGGAGGTACATGTGGATGATTTGTTAGTGAAATCCAAAACTAGGGCGGAACATCCCGAGGTCCTTGCAAAGGTGTTGCAAATATCGAGGGAGTTCTAATTAAAAATAAATCTAAAGAAATGTGTGTTTGGTGTATCATCAGGTAAATTATTGGGTTTTATTGTAAGCAAAAGGGGTATTGAGATAAATCCCAACAAGGCTAAGGCGATTAGGGATATGCCACCCCCAAAGAATCTGAGAGAAGTTCGAGGATTAATTGGGAGGTTGCAATTCATTCGCCGGTTTGTGTCTCAGCACTCGCAAAGGTGTAGGCCTTTCTATGAGTTGACTAAATCAGGGACCGAATTCTGTTGGGATTCTAAGTCCCAGAACGCTTTTGAAGGATTAAAGGAGTATCTAGCCAATCCGCATGTTCTTACTCCACCTGCTCCAAATAAACCTTTGATCCTGTATATCTCAGTCTTGGATGACTCTATGGGAGCCGTCCTAGCACAAGTCAATGAGGAAGGTAAGGAACGGGCAACCTATTGCTTGTCCAAGCTTCTCAACCCCTGTGAGCGAAAGTACACGGCCATGGAGAAGACATGTGCTACCCTTGTTTGGGTGGTGAAGAAATTGAAACATTACTTTCTGGCTCATGAAGTCCACCTGATTGCTCGGATGAATCCTATCAAATTTCTCTTGGAAAAATCTGTCCTTACTGATAGGCTAGCATGCTGGCAAAGCTTTCTGTCTCACTTCAACATCATCTACATCCAGCAAAAGGTGATTAAAGCTATGCCATAGCTGAGCACCTCGCTCACCACCCTCTCCCCAAGTTCGATCCTGTTCAATCAGAGTTTCTAGATGAGGAACTAATGTCCATTACTAAATCAGATGATCCGATGTGGACATTATATTTTGATGGAGCTTTGAATTCCCAGGGGAGAGGTATTGGTATCGTCCATTTGTCATTTGAAGGCGTTACTATCCCAGAGGCATTTCAGCTCTCATTTCCAGTCACCAACAACGTGGCTGAATACGAGGCTCTTCTAGCAGGTCTAAATCTTGCTTATTCCCTTTGGGTCACTGAATTGCGAGTCATAGGTGATAGTCAACTCATCCTTCGCCAAGTGCTCACCAAATATCGCACACGCGATCCCAAGCTCAAGCCATATCAAGAACTCACTATTACTTTTGCCAAACTGTTCACTAAGTTGGTCTTTCTTCATGTTCCTCGCAATCAGAACATTCTGGCCGACGCCCTCGCGTCGTTGGCATCGTCATTACGGTTCCCTATGGGTAGAAGGGCTCGATCCATTTCCATCCACAAGCTTCACTTCCCTACTATCCATAACACTTCCTATTTAAGGGTCAAGGAAAAAATGTCAAGGATGACCCAAAATGGAGAAGTCGTTGAGAAGAGGGAAATCATGTTGGTCGAATTGGAAGAAGAACTGACTGACGAAGAGAAGCCATGGTTATATGAGATTGTCAAATATTGCAAAGATCAGTCTTACCCTAAAGAAGCCACAGCAGAAGATAAGAGGGCTATAAGAAGAGTAGCCCAGAGGTACACATTGGTTGGAGGATTGCTATACAAGAGAAGCCTCACTGGCGTTCTTATAAGATGTCTTGATGACGATGAGTCATGGAAGTGCGTAGAGGAAGCACACTCAGGTGTGTGGGGTGACCATGTAAATAGCCAAATGCTTGCTAAGAAGATCATTCGGCAAGACTTTTACGGCCCACCATGGAGGAAGATTGTGCTGTCTATGTCCGTAGGTGTGTCAAGTGTCAACTTCACGCCGATAAGATTCACTCCCCATCTTCCTCTCTCCATCCAGTATCCTCTCCATGGCCTTTCTCCATGTGGGCATTTGACATCATTGGGCCTCTTGGTGATCCCAACTCCATTACCAAGCAAAAGTCCTTCATCCTCACCGCAACGGAGTACTTCACCAAATGGGCCGAAGTTGAAGCTTACGCAGAAATCAAGGCGTCAACAGTTTGTAAGTTCATCATGAAGAACATCATCGCCAGGTCTGGCATCCCAAGAACTATCATCACCGACAATGGGCCGCAATTCATTTCTCAGGACCTTCAGGACCTCTGCAAAAGGTATAAAATTGCATTGCATCATTCATCACCTTATTATCCACAAGGCAATGGCCAAGCAGAGGCCACTAATAAAACGTTGATTAAAATCATAAAGAAAACCTGTGGGTCTAGTAGATTCTCGGATTTGCCAGAGAAGCTTATTGAGGCTCTATGGGCCTATCGCACTTCAATCCGTACCCCCACTGGGCAAACTCCGTTCGCCCTTACTTACGGGATGGAGGCCATAGTTCTGTACGAGATCTTGGTTCCTTCTCTCAGGATACAATTGGATAAGGAACTTCCACTCGACGAACGTCGTGACTCACTTCTTGTCCAATTGGAACTCTTAGATGAGAAGCGCCTGGCTGCAACCGAGCATGCTCGTGTATACCAAAATAGACTCGCACATTTTTATCAAAAGAATGTTATTGAGATAAAATTCAAAGTCGGTGAGATGGTAGTGAAAAGGATCTTTGTGAAACCTGGCGGCCCACGTTCTAAACTCCAACCCAATTGGGAAGGACGGTACGTGGTTCAGGCTGTGCATCCTGGCAACGCCTATAGGCTAGTCAATGCTGAGGGGATCGAGTTATCCCACCCTTAGAATGAGCTTTATCTTAAGAAGTACTACCCTTAGATAGATGTACATAGTGTCAAAAATGAAAACAAAAAAATAAATGAAAAGAAAAACAACAAAAAATACTAAAAACCATGAAAACAACAAAAATATGTATATAAAATAATAAAAAGTAAAAAAAATGAGAAAAAAAAGATAGAAAATTCAAAATGCCAATGCCTGGTGGTCACCATGTACTTAAATCGTTGCATCCAGCCTCCATGTTCGGATAGGGCCCATTAAGACTTGGTAGGTTTCGGGTCTTGGTCTGCCAGAACCGTGGAGATCGTTGTCTGGCCACGTAGGCCTATGCCCACTCAAAGGAAGTCAACATACACACTTATGAGTTTTATCCAAAAACTGGTAGCATCACCTATGGTGGGGCCTCACCCAGAAGGTCTCCAGAAGCTGAAATCTTTATTCTTTTCTCTTCGACTAAATGAGACAGCTGTCGCCCTTAAAACGCTGAGCATAAGAAATAAAAACTCAAACCCCATAAGGCAAGAGTAGGACCCATTTTCTCGAGCATCGGTCAGAGCACGAGAAGAGGGCAGTATCCCCGTAGGCATGCAATAGGGATTCCGTAATGTCAAATGATTATATTTCCCTCGAAGAAAAAAAAAGATAAATCAAAGTCAAAAGAAAAGCCTGGTCGTAACTGTGCCTGATTTTAAAAAATGAAATCCCTCAAAGTAAAAGTCCAAATCCATAAAAAGGGGCTATGGATGTAAATGCTCGAGAGTTGGTCCGAAGTTGCCCGAAAGGGAAAGAGTTAAGCGGATCCCTATTGGCTCGTCGGGTTAATGGTTTTGCCAGTCCTCTCAGGAGGTTTACCCCCTACATTCTTCCTTCTTCCCTCGAAGATGAAAGCCAAATGGAATATCCAAAGGTTGAAACCCGCCAAGGCCTACAACATTATTTTAACACACATATAGTTGTCTACTTTGAAAAGCAAAAGCTATCACTATGAAGGAGTCTCTGTGCTTCTGGCCGGTCAAGACCCTTGTCTATCACCTTGATGTTTTCTTATTTAACCTCGGGCTTGGGCCAATGCAAGCGCGTCACCTGCGGGTGCGACGGCGTCTGATTCCGGGTCAGCGTCGCGCGGTTGACCGTTAGGGTTCCAGGGTGTTCCATTATATACCATCTAGAGTTGTGAGGAAATAGACCCGGGTCGGGTAAATTATTTACCTCAAACACTTTTTGGGTGAATCCCTGTGGTAGGAAGCGACTGGGAGTCTAAGCATGGCATGACGGTATTGTCATCAGGATAAGTCTTAACCGGCGGGATTATCATTCGAGGGGTCTAGAGGCCCAAATCAACCTAGATGTGTGCTTACGATACCTGGGAGGTTAGTAAGAAACCCATGTTCTCATGTAGGTTAGGTGCCATATGGGTGTTTACCAGGCGTTAGCAATAAAAAGAATAATAATAATAATAATAACAACGAAAAAAAGAAGAAAAAAGAGAAAAATGTAGATATATGCAAAACAAAAAAAATTGGTATAACAACAAAAACAAAAAAAAATGCAAGAAAAATAAAACAAAAAATCACATTTCGTATGATCGCATTTGCATGCAACATTCCAATTTTAAATTTCATTTGCATTCGTGTGCTTGTGTGCCGCATTCATCATTATGTCTTTACATGGTCTTTATTAATAAAGGCTTGGCCCCTTGACCCATTATCAAGGACAGTCAAAACAGAAATCTGCTTATTGAGCAAGGGGCCAAGTCAGAGCAGAAATTCTGACTTGTTTATTTTAGTGATGTGTGCAGGGATTCGAGATAGCAAGAAAGAGGTGAAAACCAAACAACAAATATTTTATTTCATTCCTCTTAGAAATTGTACATTAAGTTCCATGATAAGTGTGTATTTTTATCGCTTAATGCATGATTATCCACATCTTTATGAGCTTAAATAATGATAAATATACACTTCTCACACTTATTGTTGATTTTGTATCAAATGTTTATTTTTCTGAAATTAAATAAAATGTAATTACATTTTTATGTATTTATGCAGGCACGTAGTACGAGAAAAGCTCCACGAAAAAGAAAATAAAGAAAATAAAAATATTATTTTGAATGGGCCAAAAGCCCAAGGACTTGTTCAAAAAGAAAATAAAAAAAATTTTGAACAAAAAATAAATTTATTTACTATTGTTTAGAATTTTCTAGATAGATATATATATATATATTGATATATAATATATATATATATTAAAAAAAACTAAAAAAAATGTTCAAACATCCCCCGCCCCGCCTTCCCGCCTTCGCCGCCCGGGCACGAGCGACGATGCCGGGAGGGCGAAGGCGGAGGGGGGTCGTGGCGAGCGGAAGGTGACGCAGGCGGGCACGCGGCGCACGCGTCCGCCGTGCGACACGCGGCGGCGGCCGGGCGGTTCGGGCGCACCAGGGGCCCACGGCGGTAGGCCGCCTAACGGATGACGGTCGGCACGTTGCGCCGGCAGAGAGAGAATAAGAGAGAAAGAAGGAGAAAAAGGGGCATAAAAATTCCAAAAAAAATTTGGAAAAATTCAGAAAAAAATGACAAAGGTACAGCACATTCCAGCCTACCAAGTTGGGTCAAAATTAGGTGCACTTGATTGTTTCACATGGGCAAGAAGAGTTTGTAACCCTATATAAGGGCTTCATGTGTAATGGAATGGGAGTTAGTAGTTGTTAGAGTTGAGTAGGGAGAGAGAGCTAGCTATGGATCATGTTTAATGTAAGTTTGTTCTTTATTTTCTGAAGTTGTTGATTGTTAGAGTTGTATTTTACAAGCTTTTGAAGTCAAAGTTGTAAGTTGAAGTTCTTTCAATAAAAGTTTCATTTTTGAATTCAGCCTTTTCCTAGCCTTATTTCTCATGATTGTAATCTTCATTTCAATTTATGTTCTTCATAAAAGTTGTTTGTTTTCAAGTGCTCTTCAACTTCTCTGTTGATCATTTCTTCAAATTCTTCCTACTTTATAGAGTTCTGGTCCGTTTTCTTAAATGCTGTTTTAGGTGTTTACTGTTCATCCGTGGTGAGACATTCTAGTTTTCTTATGTTTTGAAGCTTTTCTAGATCTCTTTTCAATCTGAGTTCTTCATCAACTTTGTTCCTCTCTTATAGATCTCCATTTCATTCTTCTACCACTTTGTCTACTTTTGTGTATTTTTAGAGTTAGAATTAATTTTTCAATGTGCTATTTTTCTATCAGTTACTATTCACCAGCAGGGATAGATCTTGATTTTTCAGTGCCTTCCTCTTATTTTCTGTGTCTGTGTTCTTCATCAAAGTTCTTCCTCTTTCAATTCTCTACAACGTTCATGTTTTACACTTCTTCTAATTCCGTCTAGATTTGAAGTTATGTTTTTTCTTCCAATCCCTAATTTCACTTGAATTCTGTTATGTTTTTAAACTTAAGTTTTCAAACTTGTTATATGCAACCCTTGTCTTCTTAAGTGTTTCTTCAAACATACCCGAAGTGGTAAGTCTTCTTCAAATCCTCTCACGGCGTCGACTTCCTAGGCGGAGCGATCTTCATCAAAGGCTCGGCGTGGAAACGATGGTATTCTTCATTCAATTGGCTAATTATTCCTTTACTTATCTCTTGTCATTTAAAGTTGCAATTTCAATTCCACTTAGTGATAATCGCACTCAAAACATAAAATTTGCTTTTCCAAACATAAGGGTATCTCCAACTTGAACTAAAATCAAATATTCTCTCCCCGTGGGATCGACCCGTATTCACCACTGTACTCGTATTTCAAAATCAATCGAGTGAGTGAGTGCGGTTATCAATTTTGAAATTTGTGTGGCACGGCATTTTTAAACAACGACTGTCGAGCAGCACCAAATTTTTGGCGCCGTTGCCAGGGAGTGAATTATGTTGATAGTTGGATATTCTTGTGTTTGATGTATATATGTGAATATTCATTTTGCTCTTTTTACTTGTGCAGGACAAAGAAAAAAATTTGAAAATCAAAGAAAGAGGAAGATCGAACCTAAAATTCCAAGGATATGAAACGTCGTTAAATAGCCCGGAAGCATTGCCAAAGGGCTGAAATCAAGAAACAGGTTCTATCTTTCCACTTTCTGAAAAATCTTTACAAAAATCTAAAAATTTCTTGAAAACTCTATAAAAATCATAAAATAATCAAAACAAAAAAAAATTGTTGTGCTGGTTAGTTAGGTTCATTAATTAAAAACAAAAAAAATTGACTTACACCAAAATAAAAAAAAATGCATTTCAAGATTAGAAACCACACATCATGTTTTAGGTCATGCATCATTTAGTATAGAAGTTTTCTTTGTTCAATTCCTGTCAATTGCATATTGAAGATTGCGAGGGGCAAGATACGTTCTACTCACCATATTATGGCATTCATTTTGCATAAAGAACCCCTTGTTTGAAATTGTGGTGTGCATTTTTATTTCAAAATACTTTAAGGGCAACACCCCTAATAAGATAAGGTGGGGATTTCATCACCATTCCTTAGCCCACAAATCACATTTCTCTTACATCTTCGCATGACCTACGCCATAAATAAAAGTCAGTAAACGTTGGCCCTAGGATCACACTGTGATTCTTGTGTTATTTAGGTTTATCCTCATATGAAAATCGGTGCCTAAGGCAAGACGGTCGGACAGTAAACGCTTTAAGCGGGTTAGTGGTTTGGCATAATAAGGTCCCTACGAAAGTAGGGGGAACCTCCCACTTCCCCACCCCTTACCTGGCTGGTGGTCATATTGAGGGTAAACTTACGTTTCACTTTAATCACTTTGTGAAACCCTATTAGTAGGTCTAAGTCGCATCTAGATCATTAGATAATTTGTGTTAACTTGTTTGTGGTTGCATAAAAAAAAATTTTAAAAAAATATAAAATCACAAATCCACGCCTATGCAGGAGCACTTTTATCCTTCTACTTACAAGCCCTCGACCTGTATTCAACTCCCTGACATTCTCGTCGATCAATATGAGATTCGTCTAAGTCTCATCCAGATGCTCCCATCTTTTTATGGGAATCTCAATGAAAATCCGTATAGACATCTAGATGATTTTCTAGAAATTTGCTCCCTAATCAAAATTCAGAATTTTAATGATGATGCCCTTAAGTTGATCTTATTTCCATTCTCATTGAAAGATAAAGTAAAATGTTGGTTAAGGAGTTTTGGAAAAACTATCAGGACTTGGGATGCTATGCAGTTAGAATTTTTGAAAAAAATTTACCCCATAGGCCAAACCAACATGATGAGAAGGGCGATTACAGGATTTACTCAACGTCCGGGAGAGCAAATTCATGAATCATGGGCCAGACTGAAGGATTTAATAGGTCAATGTCCACATCATGGGTTGCCCAAATGGCAAATTATATTTGCATTTTATGAGGGGTTATCCGACTTTGATAGGCAAATGGTGGATATATATTGTGGAGGGGCATTTCTGAGCAAGAGTGAAGATGAGGCATATAATTTGTTTGAAATTTTGAGTGAAAATTCGATAAATCGTGCCTCTATCTTATCTCATTAACAATCTGTAGGACCTTTCAAACATGTTGAAAACCCAATCCACACTGGCATGGAAGTCTGTGAATTCTGTGCCAGTCTCACTCACCATGTGAGTCAGTGTCCTACTATAGCCCGACTCTCTCCAGTCATCCAAGCACAAGTCCAAAATGCCCTAGGATTCTCTCAGCCCAAGCCTGCTACATTTTCAGATTACAATCTTGGCTGGAGTAATCACACAAATTTGCCTTGGATGGATCCACCATTTCAAGCCCCTATATTTGAATTTTCACCCCAAGCAACCCACTAGCGGACCATGTGTACTCAACCTCCGCTCAACTCTTCTGACCCAAATTTTGGATTCAACATGGATACTAGGGGTGATTCACCGGGCCACTACTTCGACCCTCAAAGCATGTACTCTCAGTCTACCTATCAACCCTCTCCTTCAACCTTACACCAACCCCCTCAATATGTGAACGATGATGACGATGACAGTCTTCTGCCTGTCATTTTGGCTCAAGATATCACTATTGAGAGTGAGGGGGTGTGTGCACGTAATACCATGATAAAGGAAGGAAAGGAAGTAGGGGGTGAATTGACGGATAATTATGCTCATAATGATGATCATATCACCCCATTCTCTAAATGTTGTGAGATTGAGAATATTACAGTAAAGGGTAATGGCCCAAACAACTCAATTGAGGAAATGAATCAAGAGGAAGATTACGTTCTAAGTAATAAAATTGTTAATTTAATGGAACAAAATTCTGAATATCCTCCTTCTCTGGAAGAACATGATGATGGGGCCTTATTAGAAAAGTTTACGTTTCATCTACCGACCCCATTTCTGAAAAATTTGAGTGATAATTCTCAGTTGAGTACGGAGTGTGATGAGTGGCCCATCTTCGAGAACTTCACATTTGATATGACCTCTGATGAAAGGGCCAGGCTAGAATCATTTACATTTCCTCCATCCACCCCATTATTGGACAATTTGGTTAATAATCCTCAGATGAGTGGGGGGTATGATGACGGGGTTTCATTAGAACATTTTCAATTTGATCTAACCCCTGAGGCTTGTTCAATGACATCTGAATCTGTGGATGAGTTAGTGCTTCCTTCTACTTTTCCCCTTTCAGTTGAGCCTCTCCAATTTGAGATTCTCGGACCTGAGGAGGATGTGCCAACCACATTCATCTTCAATTTACCTTCCTCTAAGGAAGATAAATTGATCAATGCTCTTAAAGTTCATGAGGCTATTACTGAAAGAAACGTGGCTAAGGATGACAATCTTGTTCCTAAGCTACCAGGCCCTAAACAAGTATCCATGGAGGAAGTCATTCCTAAAGGGTTAGTCAGGAAGGACGATACAGGCGAAGGGGATCAAGGGATTGATATGGTGCAAGGGTTCCACCTCGATCTTGACAAATTAGACATTAATCATTTCTGGATCCCTACAGCTGAAAACTGGCTCGCACACAGGGTTAATGTTACAAATAATCATGTGCGAGTCCTACCTCTTTCTAGCCCCAGTCCATACATGATTACTCTTGTCTCTCAATGGATTAAGGGTTGGAATTTGAAGGAAGACAAGATCACGTGGTGGCTCATTTTGAATGCCACGCGTTGGTTAATGAGCTACATTACGTCTGGCTGAAGACGTTAAAGTTAGCGCTTTTTGGGAGGCAGCCCAACATCTTCATAGTTTGGTGTGCAAATAAATGGCTTCTTAGGAGACAACCTAAGTGAATTCTATGTGGTGATACATTCTTGGAGGCTAGATGTGTGCAAAATTTGAGAAGCCAAAAAGAAGAGAGAACTAAGCATAACAAAACATTTTATTCAAACTCTCAACAACAGGAACAAACAACCAGAGATTACAAAGTTTAAGAACACCGATCCGTGGGGGCAGCAAAGAAGCTACTGACACGAAAGCCACGCTCTCGTGCTCTTCGATAGCGCTCCTCACCATCCTTCAGCCATTGATCGGCAAGGCCGAGACTGGTCCTCAATTCAAAAACCTGGGCCTCCAGGGCCCTCTTCTCTTCTTTCTCGGCCAATCTCTTAGCTTTATCTCTGTCCCTGTCCCTTTCTCTCTCAGCCCGTTTTCTCTCTCTGTCTTCTCTCTCGAGCTGAAGAGTGATCCTCAGCTCTACAGTGTCCCTAGAAGAGTCCTCATCAGGACGACGCTGCAATTCCTTCTCCAGCTCAGTTATTCTCGCTTCCTGCTGGGTGGTAAGCGTGAGCGCTTCCTGTGTTTCCTTCTCCTGCCATACATTTAATCTCAGGCAAATAGCAATGCTTGCACAAGGGATTTTAAAAAGTGAAACCCTCACCTGTGCAGAAAGCATCCCTTCTGCCTCTGCAGCTCGTTGTGTGGCATGAGCAAGTTGCTCGTGGAGTTGATCCAGCTCTGCAGTAGGAATCCATAAACTGGAAGAAACGCCATCTGCCCCCATCGCAGATGAAACTGCATCGAGCTGGGCACGCTGTAACACATATGAGATGACATTAAGTGGATAGCGTCGTGAATCTCAAATCATACCTGGGGTGAATACAAAACACTTACTGATGAACCGAGAGCCGCTCGGGTGTCACTCAACTCTTGCTCAATGTCCACCAGACGAGCTCGTAAGTTCATTATTATAGTATCACGGGCATCCTACAGGTTATGACTTATGAGTTCACACAAACAAAAAAAAATCAAAAACAAACCAATGAAAGAAATGAAAAAGATAAAAACATGGTTTCTTAACCTCTATAAGCCCTCCAGGCTGGAGCCTCTCTGCATACATTGCCCTATAGAGGCGTAGGTAATCCTCGCTGTCTTGTGCTTCAGATTCCACGAGCGTGCCACCTCTTTGCCAGTCTTCATATTGTTCAGGGAAGCGCACCCTCCAATCAACACAGGTTGCCGGTCCACGCGTCTGCTTTCCGACGCTGGGAGATATGGTCATATCTACCCATTCCTGGGCCAGCCCTAGGGTCCTCATAGCTAATCTCAGTCTGAGGGGCTCGATTTCATTCAAGCAATGGAGCCAGAGGTCCCGTCCGAATCGGGCGCGACTTCCAATTACCCACGGCTGGTCAACATCGACCATGTTCGAGAAAGGCCTCCAATTCACCTTTGATGGGTTGTACGCATTTTCTTGGTTAGTTACAAAATGATGATAAAACAAAACAAACCAAAGAAAAGGGAGAAAAAGGTATCATACCATCGCTGCAGGGAATTCTTGCAACTCCCGCCTTAACACCATCAGTTGATAAGATAAAGGTGATGTACTCATGATGGGTTGCCACCGTCTAGCAAGCGGGACCGTCAATGGCCGGCACTAACGAGCTCTCCCCATTGGAAGGTAATAGTAGCTCCATAGCTACACCATCATGGGTCATTAATATCAACAAAATCAAGAAAACAAAGGGCATAAAACAAAACAACGAAAACATTCTTTACCTAGATGAAGGGCGTAAACCCATTGAGTGTCATCTCTCGGTCTGCCCTTTGTGACAAACCTGTAAACAGATGAGCCAATATAGCAGCACCCCAGGCGTATTGTCCTACTCTCTCCAGGTCTACAAGCAGCTCTAAGAAGTGACAGTGGATACTGTCACCCTTGGAGCCCAATAGCAACTTGCCCAAAAGAAAGAGGAGGAATCTTCTAAGATCCATGTTGGTCCTCTCCCAGTTGCTGGTATCCACGCAATACACAGCTCGGGCACCTCTTTCTGCCCTTTCCATAAATTCTTCAAGGGACTCGTCATCACGCGGACGCATGTCAGTAAGCCCTAATGCCTCCATGATAGATGCTTTAGCTACTGACCTGTTCTTCCTACCGTCTAAGTCCATCCCCAATAGCTTGTGGACACCTTCTTGGTAGTCCGCGTAAGTCACGCCAGTCACTGCTTCTCCGTCTACTTTGAGGCCCGTAATCCGGACCATGTCTTCTAGGCTGGGTACCATGTGCCCCCACGGCATCAGAAATGCTCGACTTGCCGGATCCCATCTTTCACGTAATGCTTGAATCAAGGCAAGGTCGAGGTTGATCGGCTCGATTCTCAGAAAGGCCCCGAACCCCATCACGTCTAACCTTGCCTTCTGAAAGGCTGGGAGACCTCGATAGGCTGCCACTACCAGCTCCCACGATATGTGCGATCTCATCACGATCTGCACATACACTTGAAGTGAGAAATGAGAATTTTGCAACGGAAAGAACGGAGACGAAAGCATGAAGTAAGGAATGCAAGGAGCCAATTACAAGTTGTGATAGGGTCCTCTCCCTCGATTGTCCTTCAACTTCTAAGAATCTCCTGGCACTGCTGCCTGATCTGCTCCTCTTCGAGGAGCGAGAGGACTCACCTTCTGCTCTGACGCTCGATTCACCCTCCATTCTGACAGTTGAGCAACACTCTCTACTTCCCTTTCCCACCTTTCACTCCTCAACTCTACTCTCAAGCCTTCGATGTGCCGAAGATGAGAGGAAAGGGGGGTATTTATAGGATTGGAGAGACGGTGATCGGCATCTGTCTTCGTCACCTTTAGCAACAGCCTTGGCGATAAGTCCTCCTCCCTTTACTCTCGCGCCCACTCTACCATGTGGAGTGACTGAGACGGAGGCATGCTTTATTGACTTTCTGGCCCAAAGATTCCATGTGTTCAGTGTCCCGTTGTGACTGCTTTTCGTAAACACATGCCATAAGGGGACATTTCTACAGGAATTCCAGATCCGTGACCCATGAAGAATTCCGTAGTCAATTCCCTTTGTAACTCATGGACACGGTAAGTTCCCTTCCTTCTGTGCTACGCAATGGCTTCTGGGAGGGAATCCAAAGTTTTATGATTTGATGCTTTGCTTGAGTATGTGTTTCAGTTGATCGGCCATGCGGAGAAGGAGCCTTCATCACTTCGCCCGACCCTTCAGGTTGTATCCTTCCATCCCAACTATATTATCTCTTTACATGTCCTCTGATCTTTCTACTGTTTATGCCATTGAGGACAATGTCATTTAAGTTGGGGGGGGGAGATAAATGTCAAAATTTTCAAAAAAAATTCAAAAATTGCAAAAACAAAATTGTCAAAAATTTCAAATTTCTAAAAATTTCAACAAAAATTTTTCTTACTTTCTTGAATTGTCATGTTAAACAACGGTTTTCCCCATTTGGAGTCTTCTGATTCATGTCTCATGCAAAGTGATTCTGGAATGGCAACGATTAGGGATGTAACGACCCGAGAATCCGATTATCGGGGAGGCCCGATAACCCGAGACTCGCACCGCCGCCCACGAGCCGGGAGGGCTCGGAAGGGCTAAAAGGAGTGTGGAGGCACAAAGAAATATGAAATAAAGCAGGACAACTCAACAATAACAAGCTGAAAGAAAGAACAACAACAGATACAACAGAGTCCAGTCCAACAGAAAGTATAGTCTAAAGCAGTAGAGCGTACCACATGCCAAGTGAACACTCGGCCCGGCAAGCTGGCAACTGAGAACCTCCGCTCTGCACCCTCGAACTGCGAGGAAGAACCGCCACACCTGAAAAGCAGGGAATGAGTCTCCAAAACAGAGACTCAGCAGGGATCCCACGGAACCCCAACCGGAAACAACGGCGGTAGCAGAAAGGAAGCTACAACTACAGCAGGAACAGCAAACCGGTGGCCGGTCAAAAAACTCGGCACTACAGCTACTCCTACTGCCAGAAGGCAGACCTCGATCACGCAGTCGAAGCTACCATACCACGCTAGTACCATCTACCGAAGTAAGAACACACGGCAATCACGCCGTAAAGGCCTGTCCCTCGGACAGAGCCGACCTGGACACGCTGTCCAAGGTGCAACCCCGACCATCCGATCGCGGGTACCGCACAACAAGACGCAACCTCGGTAAACCACTAGCACAAGTCTCACGGTGCGAAAACCGACACACGTGCCACGGTGAGACGACCATGCTCAACGGTCAACACGACCGAAAACCCGACGGTCAAAGACACAGAGATTGACAGTCTGTCACTCCGTACTCGACAGGAGTACCACCCACTAGAAGCACAGCCGGTAGCGTCCCCTGACGTCTTACACCGCACCGCAGGTGAACCGCCTGACGTGGTAGGTCCTACCCGAGGCGCGAACACCGTACAAGTAACCACAACAAGTGACTAGCTGGGGTCACGCCCGTCGACGTGCGTCCACTGTCCCCAACCACGTGTGCACACACAGACCACGCGTCCTAGGTCTGGCCCTCTGACCAGTTTTCTCCCGTAGCCAGACTCTGGCTACCGACGAGGGGCCTACGGTAACCGGTCCACAAACCGTCTCGAAAGGTGGGTGCCCGTACACCACTCCCAGGTGAGACCAGCACCTCGTACTGGTGGGCTACGACTAGTGGAGGGTCACTGAAGGAGTAGACTCTCAACTCAACGGAAAACAACGTCCGAATCCGACGACATACGGGGACCACCCCACGTACCGGCCCCGTCGCATGGTGACCACAGTCGGAGAAGAAACAGGACTCACAGTCCACGGCCACGCACGCACCGTGCACTAGAGTCAAGAAAACTCAAGTGGCGCTAAGCCACTGGACTCTGGATAGTCCTCTAGACACACTATAGCCAACGGTCCTTGAGTCACAAGACTCGGGGTCAAGACCTTTGCACGCAACAGCACAAGGCCGTCGATCTAGCCCAATCTCTAGGTCCAAAACCACGATATCACGAATACCGAGACAACACACGAGTTGCCGAGACCATTCCCTTGGGAAGGGAACGCAAGGGACAAAGGCCACTCACACGGGCCACACGGAAAACACAGAAGCATGATTCCCGAGGCAGCACACAAGCCGCCACGACGATTTTCCATCTTGAAGCAAGCGGGAAACCTCCAGCCCCAGGCCGGACAACTGGACTCACAGTCCAAGGCCAAACACATGGCCCACACGGGAATCGCCTTCCAAAGGAACCCACGATATGCGGGGGAGACCCCACCGCACACACACCGACACACGGTGACTCGATCAAGCGTAACACGAAAGCCAGGAATACATGGGGTCACCCGGTCCCACCACACCGATGGGCACGCGAATCGAGGTAACACGGTCCCTCCCGACACCCCAAAAACAAGGACACGGAACCCACGGGTGTCAGGGACACTCACAAGACCGCAGGTCGACCACTGGGTCCCAACCGGGTCGACTAGGGATCCACACATTGCGGGGCAAGGCGGAGAACACAAAAACTCGCCTCGGAACGACACAAAGCCTGACGGTCTAACCCTAGACCATCACACCCACCTGGCGGCCTAACACAAGCCGTCACACGGCCCCAAAGAAACACAGGATGTAACGCGCCTGGCCCAGCGCGTTACACGAATGTAACGCGCTTGCCCTGGTGCGTTACACGCCTCACGCTCTCAGCGTGAAAGCAGGATGTAACGCGCTTGCCCCAACGCGTTACACGGATGTAGCGCGTCTGGCCTGGCGCGTCACACACGCTGCCCTCCTCAACGGATAAAACAGCTCTGACGGCCCACCCTGGGCGCGTTACAAGCATGTAACGGTCCAGAGGGCACCGTCACACCCCCAGCCCTCAGTTGGGTAACAGGGAATGTGACGCACCCACCCTGGGGCGTCACAAGGCTGTGACGCGCCAGCCCTGGTGCGTCACACGCCTGACCCGAAAACTAACGGAAGAGACTCTAACGGTCTAGCCCTGGTGCGTCACAGCACCTGGCGGTCTATCGTGGGACCGTCACACCCACAGACCACCAAAGGCCAACAGAAGGGGAATGTAACGGCCCTGCCTAGGCGCGTTACACCAAGTGACGGCCACTGGAAGGACCGTCACTTCCTTCCGAGAACGCTACGGCGGGAAACGACCCAAAACTCGTCCCACGCCCCCATACCTCCACAAGAGAGGGGGAAAACAAGGGGGAAGCTCCCCAGAAGCCCCTAGCATGCATCTACGGCCTCGGATCGGCCAAAAACGCAATGAAACGGGAGATCGGCCCACAAGCCCTAAAACATGGGTTTTGCCCAAAAACCCCGATTCCACCCGCTCGGCTCACCACGGTCTACGAAACGCGCGGGAAAGGAAGTGCACGAGCTGGGGAACCATCACCCTACCTCCACCGAAGATTTCGCGCCCCGAACTCACCGATCTGCGAAGAAACGCCGTGAAACCCTCGCGGGCTCGCGATCGCGCCACCAAGCTTCCACGCGCCTCCTCCGCCTCGATCCTCACCTGTCCTCGCCCGCATCCTCGCCCGCGCCACCTCCACCTCGCCCCCGCCTCGCTCCGTCGGCCGCCGGAGAAGAGAGGGGAGAAAGAGGGCGTGAGAGAAGAGAGAGGGCGGGAAGAGAGAAATGAGAGGGGGAGAGAGAAAAGGGTTAGTATATATAGGAAAACCCAAAAATTCGATAAATTCAGAAAATTACGAAAAATTACCTCCGCGATCCTCGGAAGGAACACAACGCAGTGGTACTGTCCCGGAGTCGTAGAACGCCACGGCTTGCCCTGCAAAGAGTTCTGAAGGCACATCAGGGAAAAAACACGTGTAAAGCACAAAATACACTCCGAGACCCACTACAATGATCCGAAAAATATCCGAAAAATCCGGGGCATTAAAAGGGAAAAGGATGATGGATAATTTCTTTACTCTAGCCGTGGAAAATTGATTTAAGAATCTCTTTAAAGTTCAGATGCACTTTCAAAAAATAAAATCACGTTGCACGCTAATGAAACAAGAAGGACAAGCCTTATGTTATTTTAGACAGACTGTCTGATATTCTGCATTTTCTGAAGAAGAGATATTTTAGAAGCTTTCTGCCATACAAAAGTATGAGAAAAAAAAACACACACCATGAAAAATGCTCCGATTCTGAGTAACCGGGCCTACTTCACCTAAGACGTGTTGAGGTTCGCGTCAAAAGGAAAAGGGAACTTGGGTCTGTAGAACCGGGTCTACTTCACCTAAGACGTGTTGAGGTTCGCGTAAAACAGTGAAGGGTAGTGCAGCATCATGTGTGTAAAGAAACAAAAAAAAAGGAAAGAGAAAAAAAAAGAAAAGAAAAAAAATATGTGTATACTGATCCCAAAAGGGACAAAAGCAATAAGGCAGACAATAAGTAGTGTGCTTAAAGCTCTGATTAAGAAGTGCAGAATTGAAAGGCATTTGCTCTGAATAGCAAATGGGGGACACAATTGTCTCTATTGTGAATTTAGTATTTCACATGCACAAGTGCTACTGAATTTTGATTAGAATTCTTGATCATGTACCTGAATTTCCGACATAAGGCTAGTCTGTGGTAATTACTCGAGATTCCTGATCTTTAGTTAACTCTATGAAAGATGATCTGGAAATGAGGCCTGGATACTTTAACCTCTTGTTGGTCCTAAAATTTTTCATTATGTGCATTGCTAAGGGACTAGCAATGAGTAAGTTGGGGGTGTGATAAGTGTGTATTTTTATCGCTTAATGCATGATTATCCACATCTTTATGAGCTTAAATAATGATAAATATACACTTCTCACACTTATTGTTGATTTTGTATCAAATGTTTATTTTTCTAAAATTAAATAAAATTTAATTACATTTTTATGTATTTATGCAGGCACGTAGTACGAGAAAAGCTCCACAAAAAAGAAAATAAAGAAAATAAAAATATTATTTTGAATGGGCCAAAAGCCCAAGGACTTGTTCAAAAAGAAAATAAAAAAATTTTTGAACAAAAAATAAATTTATTTACTATTGTTTAGAATTTTCTAGATATATATATATATATATATTGATATATAATATATATATATATTAAAAAAAACTAAAAAAAATGTTCAAACATCCCCCGCCCCGCCTTCCCGCCTTCGTCGCCCGGGCACGGGCGACGATGCCGGGAAGGCGAAGGCGGAGGGGCGTCATGGCGAGCGGAAGGTGACGCAGGCGGGCACGCGGCGCACGCGTCCGCCGTATGACACGCGGCGGCGGCCGGGCGGTTCGGGCGCACCAGGGGCCCACGGCGGTAGGCCACCTAACGGACGACGGTCGGCACGTTGCGCCGACAGAGAGAGAATAAGAGAGAAAGAAGGAGAAAAAGGGGCATAAAAATTCTAAAAAAAATTTGGAAAAATTCAGAAAAAAATGACAAAGGTACAGCACATTCCAGCCTACCAAGTTGGGTCAAAATTAGGTGCACTTGATTGTTTCACATGGGCAAGAAGAGTTTGTAACCCTATATAAGGGCTTCATGTGTAATGGAATGGGAGTTAGTAGTTGTTAGAGTTGAGTAGGGAGAGAGAGCTAGCTATGGATCATGTTTAATGTAAGTTTGTTCTTTATTTTTCTGAAGTTGTTGATTGTTAGAGTTGTATTTTATAAGCTTTTGAAGTCAAAGTTGTAAGTTGAAGTTCTTTCAATAAAAGTTTCATTTTTGAATTCAGTCTATTCCTAGCCTTATTTCTCATGATTGTAATCTTCATTTCAATTTATGTTCTTCATAAAAGTTGTTTGTTTTCAAGTGCTCTTCAACTTCTCTGTTGATCATTTCTTCAAATTCTTCGTACTTCATAGAGTTCTGGTCCGTTTTCTTAAGTGCTGTTTTAGGTGTTTACTGTTCATCCGTGGTGAGACATTCTAGTTTTCTTATGTTTTGAAGCTTTTCTAGATCTCTTTTCAATCTGAGTTCTTCATCAACTTTGTTCCTCTCTTATAGATCTCCATTTCATTCTTCTACCACTTTATCTACTTCTGTGTATTTTTAGAGTTAGAATTAAATTTTCAAGGTGCTGTTTTTCTATCAGCTACTATTAACCAGCAGGGATAGATCTTGATTTTTCAGTGCCTTCCTCTTATTTTCTGTGTCTGTGTTCTTCATCAAAGTTCTTCCTCTTTCAATTCTCTACAACATTCATGTTTTACACTTCTTCTAATTCCGTCTAGATTTGAAGTTATGTTTTTTATTCCAATCCCTATTTTCACTTGAATTCTGTTATATTTTTAAACTTAAGTTTTCAAACTTGTTATATGCAACCCTTGTCTTCTTAAGTGTTTCTTCAAACATACCCGAAGTGGTAAGTCTTCTTCAAATCCTTTCACGGCGTCGACTTCCTAGGCGGAGCGATCTTCATCAAAGGCTTAGCGTGGAAACGACGGCATTCTTCATTCAATTGGCTAATTATTCCTTTACTTATCTCTTGTCATTTAAAGTTGCAATTTCAATTCCACTTAGTGATAATCGCACTCAAAACACAAAATTTGCTTTTCCAAACATAAGGGTATCTCCAACTTGAACTAAAATCAAATATTCTCACCCCGAGGGATCAACCCGTATTCACCACTGTACTCGTATTTCAAAATCAATCGAGTGAGTGAGTGCGGTTATCAATTTTGAAATTTGTGTGGCACGGCATTTTTAAACAACGACTGTCGAGCAGCACCATTCCACCTTCTCTCTCTACATTACTCGTCCCACCGCTCTCCGGGAAAGACGCTCTCGAGGGTGCTACCCAACTACGAAAAGCGGTACTTCTATCGCTCTGCACTCCTCTTCCCATCTCCACACCCCGACGTCGATCTGCGGGGGCAACAAAGAAGCTACTAACACGAAAGCCGCGCTCTCGTGCTCTTCGGTAGCGCTCCTCACCATCTCTCAATCATTGTTCAGCAAGACAAAGGCTGGTTCGGAGTTCAAAAAACTGGGCCTCTATGGCCCTTCGCTCCTCCCTCTCAGCCAATCTGTCGGCTCTTTCTCTGTCCCTTTCCTTCTCGGCCCGTTCTCTTTCTCGGTCTTCCCTCTCCAGCTGAAGGGTGGTCCTCAGCTCCATGGCATCCCTAGAAGAGTCATCATCAGGACGACGCCACAGTTCCTCCTCCAGCTCCACTATTCTAGCCTCCCTCTGCACAGCATGGGCAAGTGCCTCTTGCGTCTCTTTTTCCTGCCTGATATACCGTCTCAGATATGTGGCGAGGCATAGGCAAGGAAAATTCAACAGTGAAACCCTTACCTGTATAGAGAGCATTCCTCCTGCCTCTGCAGCACGCTGCGTTGAACGAGCAAGTTGCTCGTGAAGCAAATCCAGCTCCGAGGTAGGGATCCACAAGCTTGAAGAGACGCCATCTGCTCCCATCGCTGATGAGGCCGCGTTGATCTAGGCACGCTATAACAACATGATGTGATAATTAGTGGCTAATCACCATGAATCTAGGGTCATAATTAGGAGTGTGCATTGTATATACACCCACCGAGGCACTCAAGGCTCCACAGGTGCCACCCAATTGTTGCTCTGTGTCTGCCAAGCGAGCTCGCAAGTTCGCTATCATGGTGTCACGGGCATCCTACAGCCATGTTACAGGAGTCAGCATTTCCACACAAAAAATAATAAAGAACAAAACCAACAAAAAAAATAAGAAAAAGAATCAAAGGAAAGGAGATTTACCTCCATAAGCCCCCTAGGTTGGAGTCGCTCTGCTTACATTGCCCTATACAGACGCAGATAGTCTTCACTATCCTGCACATGCGACTCTATGATCGTGCCACCCCGTTGCCAGTCTTCATACTGTTCGGGGAATCGCATGCGCCAATCAATGCAGGTTGCCAGCCCCCGTGTCTTCCTCCCGACACGAGGTGGTGCGGGCGTATCTACCCATTCCTCGGCTAGCCCTAGGGTCCGCATAACTAATCGTAGCCAAAGTGGCTCGATTTCATTCAGGCAGTGGATCCAAAGGTCCCGTCCAAACCGGGCATGACTTGTTGTAACCCACGGTTGGTCGACATCGACCATGCCTGAGTAGGGTCTCTAGTTTACCTAGGTTAGGTTGTACATAACCTTTTAGTTGGTAAAAAATCAAAAAAATAATAATAAACACAAAAATAAAATAAAAGTAACAAAAAGAAAAAAATCCTACCATCACTGCAGGGAACTCCTGCAGCTCACATCTTAATACCATCAGTTGGTAGGATAGAGGTGTTCTACTCATAATGGGTTGCCACCGTCTGGCTAACGACACCATCATTGGTTGCCAATGCCGAGCTCTCCCCATTAGGAGGTAATAATAGCTCCATAGCTGCATCATTATATGCCATCAGTGCCTTAAGTGAACTATTACAAAAACAAACAGGAAAATGAAACAAAACAAAACAAAAAATATCTGGATAAATTGTGTGAAGCCACTCACAGTCACCTCCCGGCCTACCTCTTGGGACAGACCTGTAAATAGATGTGCCAGCACAGCAGCTCCCTAGGCATACTGCCCTACTCTCTCGAGGTCTACTAGCATCTCAAGGAAGCGGCAGTGGATGCCATCTCCCTTTGAGCTCAGTAGCAACTTCCCCAGCAAAAAGAGGAGAAATCTCCTCAAATCCATGTTGGACCTTTCCCAATTACCGGCATCTACGCAGTACACAGCCCGGCATCCTCTTTCGTTCCTCTCCATGAAGTCCTACAGGGACTCGTCATCCTGTGGATGAGTATCAGTAAGCCCCAACGCCTCCATGATGGATGCCCTGGCTACTGACCTATTTTTCCGACCATCTAGGTCCAACCCTAGTAGCTTCTGGGCACCTTCTCGATAGTCCGTGTAGGTGACTCCGGTCACTGCCTCGCCATCCACCCTAAGGCTTGTGATTCAGACCACGTCTTCCAGGCTGGGCACCATGTGCCTCCAGGGCATCAAGAATGCCCGACTCACTAGGTCCCATCTTTCGCGCAAGGCTTGGATGAGGACGAGGTCGAGCTTGATTGGCTCGATCTGTAGAAAGGACCCAAACCCTATCACGTCTAGCCTGGCCTTCTAGAAGTCTGGAAGACCATGATATGCGGCAACCACTAGCTCCCAGGAAATGTGCAATCTCATCATGCTCTGCACATACACAAGAAGTGAGAAAGGGGAGCTTTGCCAAGGAAGAAAAGGAAGAAAGAATGAAAGAAGGGACAAGAAGGTTCATCTTACAAGTTGTGATTGGGTCCTCTCACTGAGCTGCCCTTCGACTTCTGAAAGTCTCCTAGAACTGCTACCGGATCTGCTCCCTCTTCGAGGAGCGGGAGGACTCACCTTCTGCCCTGAAACTAGATTCGCCCTCCATCCTGAAAATTGAGCAAATCTTAATACCCCCTCTTATAAACTTTCACTCTTCAAATCAGCTCTCACGGCTTTGGTGCTTTCAAGTCGAGCGAAAGGGGAGGTATTTATAGGATTGGAAGGGAGATGGTCTGGATCTATCATCATTACTCCTAGCAACATCCCTTGTAATGAGGGACTCTCCCTTTACATTTGTGTGTCACTTCGCCATGTGGAGTGATTGATTCGGAGGCGTGATTTGTTCACTCGCCGTCCCTAGACGGTCTAAAGATTCCCCGTGTCCATTGTCCCGTTGCGACTACTTTAGCGCAAAGAAGAAATGGGGGACATTCACGCGGAAAAGAGGATCAGGGGCCGACGTTGTTGAAATCCGTGGTCGATTCCCTTTGAAATCATGGCCACGGTGAGTCACCACTCCATGTTTTGGGCAGAAATCTCATCGAGCATATCACGTGGGAACCCATGTGGCAAAAAAGAGGCGTAGAACAGAAGGAACGTATCAAGGGCAAACCAGCCGCGTTTAAACTAAGCCATTTCATTCACACATCTATATAAGGGTTTGTGCCCGTCATGAGAAGAGAGTGGGTGTACAGCCAACTCACTAACTCTCACCACCCTCTCGTTGCCTCTCTTCTCTCTCCTAAGATGGAAGTCCCTGGGAAGCCTCCTAGAGCTCCGTGACACAGCAATCGTGATGTGACACACTAAGACAAATGATGAAGAATGCAGTAGGTGAATGTGGACCCTTGGACCTTATTCGCAAACACAATCATAAGACTCGAGATTGATTGGAAATCGCCGACCCACCGTGCACACCCGTTACCCGTGGTGACTCGATGATGCCGAGTCGAGGTGGTGGAGCAAGACCCTTGCCGGTAGAGGGCCAGCAAGGCTATGGTTTTCCCTCCCGAGGGTATAGTGCCCACAATCAAGGGCGGGCCAGGTGCCTTGGGGGCATAGGGTCACTCTCTCACTTTAGCCCACGGTGACCGCACATAAACTGGAAGTTCCGGGAACGAGCGCTCTCTCACCGACCAACGGACTAGTTTCACAGATATTAAGTGAACAAATATAGAGGAGAGCAAGGGCAGAAGCTCACCTGGTTGGTTTGAAGAAACCAACCCCGTTCGGAGATGATGGGCGAGCGGGGAAGTGTGGGTCCCCGCACACTGGGCCGATGAAGCTTGACCCCTGTTTATTAATTACAAAAACTACGCCTCACGCAGGAGGGTGGACTTGGGGTGGGGATATTTGGATTACAACCAAACACTACCTCCTCACAGGGAGGGGCGCTAAGCCGGCCAGGTGGGGTGGGGAGATTCGCTTGATTAGCGCCGATGGAGCACCCTGCCGGATCTGCCCAGGTCTGTAACAGCAGGATATGGAGTCGGTGTAGTCGCCGCTGTGCACTCCACCGAGCTCAGAAGTCACCGAAACTGGTTCCGGATGGTCTCTGGCTGACCCTGGTACGCTAGTGAATTTTGGTGGATGGCTCCTTCGTCACCGTCGGTCGGAGTGGACCCTGGAACAGGTGCCCTGCGCCCTGACTTGTTCTGGTTCCAGGATGCAGTAGTAGAAATATCCGGATGCCACGACCGCTCCCAAAGCCCGAACGAGGCGAGACTAAAACGAGAGCGACCGCAGACGAGTCCTCTTCGAGTGGCCACTAGGGAGGGCACCAGATGATGTGGAGCAGAGAGGGAGAGCCCGTTGAGTGGGGCGGTGTCTGGTCAGGTCCTGAGTGGCCTAATCTGCGCGCCTGGGGGAGAAAATTTGGAACGGGCATCCCCGGACTCCGATTGAAGCTCCGCCTGTGGGGTTACGTGGGGGACTGGTGGTGCTTCGACCCGGTCAAGCGGCGCACCTTGGAACGGAAGGATGAGACTGTGGAAGCTTCTGCACTGCAGCTCTGGTCCTGGTTCAGGTCCCGGTTGCGCAGTCGGACAAGAATGAACCCTCCGGACAGAAAGGATGTCGGATGCTGGCGAGACCACCTCGGATGCGAAGCTATTATAAAGGCCTTTCCGTCTATGTATGGTACACCTCCAGACGACGCCGAATGACCTCGGGGCAGGTTCTGTAAGTCGGGATCCTACTGCTGCCTGCGAACTGGATAGAGCAGGAAGGTGAATGATGTTGGTAATGGTGGGAAGGGGTGAAGGGACTGCAATGGGGAGAGGGCTAATGGCTGTGGGGCTTGGATGGGGGTGGATAGAGGTGGTGGAGAGGCTGGAGAAGAGGGCTGGGTCACAGCTAGCAGGTGGAGGGGGAGGGAGGTGCGGCCAAGGGTGGAAGGTGAGAGAGAGAGAGGGGGGCGCAAATGGGCTTGGGGGAATGGGGAGATGGGTTAATGGAGGGGTTAATGGTGGCCTAGGGAATGGGAAGGGTTGCCTTGGGGAGGGGAAGGGGTGCTTGGGGGAAGGGATTCCCCCTTGGGAAGGTTAAAGGTTGTATGGGGAAGGGGAAAGGTTGCTTGGGAAGTGGTGGGAGTAAAGGGGAGTTAAGGGGTCTTGGGGAGATGAAAGGTTGGGGGATGAGGTGGAGGATGATGTGGCAAAGGGAGGAGAGAGAGAGGAGGGTGAAATTAGGAGAGAGAGTGGGAGGAGAGAGGGAGGGGTTCGCCACCTTTAGAGAGAGAGAGAGAGGTAGAGTGAGAGAGAGAGAGGTAGAGTGAGAGAGAGAGAGAGAGAGAGCACAAGGGTTTCAATATTCAACTCAATTCTTCATTAGCTCCAAATGGAGGGTTTGGAGCCCTATTTATAGGGAACTCCAAATTTACAAAAAGTCCCTGCTAAAAAGACTAATGACACATTTCTAGGGGGAAGGGGGCGCAAGTGGGCCAAGCCCAAGTGATTGGGCCCATCACCCACATGATGACTACTAGACTTAGGAACATAACCACATAACATAGGTACTGGACTCAATTAAAAGACAAATTACATCAAGATGACTCAAAACAAAGACAAGAAGTACACCAAAGTGATCCATCAAAGTGCTGTGGAGGCCTGGATGACATGGAGCCCAAGTCTGGCCCTCATCGAAAGGAAGGGAAGTCCCGAGCCAGAGGGAATCATGGGTGATGTCCTCATCAATTCCCCCGGGCCGCGAAGAGCTCGACTCTGTCGAGTAGGGGCCCTCCCTGCTGCGATACTGCTCCAATAGGTCGGGGTTCAGCTGCTAGAGATCCTCCTGACTCACCCAGGCGTCATCCAAAGGTGGCCGTCCCATCCACCTAACTAGATATCGCTCATACGCCTTGCTCCGTGTGGTGGTGATCTGTTCACCTAATATACGCTCCACTTGATCACGCTGGTTTCTCGGGCCGGATGGATCTCTCATTTGTGTAAGGACTCTCTCAAGGGGTGGGATAGGCTAGATCTCCTCACTGGGTGTCACCGTGGGACCCTTGTAGGGCACCAGGTCAGCTACATTGAAAGTGGGACTTAATCCGTATTCCTCGGGGTGGGCCAACACATAGGCATTAGTGCCAAGGCGTCTCAACACCTGAAAGGGGCCGGCTCCACGAGACCTCAGCTTTGAGATATTTCCAGGGAATAACCTCTCAGTTCTCACCATCACAAAATCACCAACTTGGAATTCTTGGTGGCGGCGGTGGGAATCGGCTGACTTCTTATAAACCTCATTGCTCTTGTTGATTTGTTTGCGAATAGTGCCATGCAGTGTCATGAATGATGATCCTCTAAAGATGAAGGGAGGTCCTGGATAACCAAATTCATCCCTATCAAGTGTTACATTAGTTTTGACGGTCTTAGGGCGCAGAACCGGTCCGGTCTGCAACCAGAAGCAACTTTTAGAAGCTCCTGTGACCACATCCCACCTCCCCTGGGTGCGCCCTTTGACCGGGGTGAAGCTCTACCAGTCGCCTGTCTAACGCATCCAGCAGAACGCCGATCGGAGTCCGGAGCAGTTCGTTCTGATTTTTCTACTCCAAGGTTGCAGATCAAGGCAGTCAGGCTCCGCCCAGACCCTCTCTCACTCAACGGGCTCCCTCTCTCTGCCCCAACATCGTCTGGTGCTCCCCCTAGCGGCCGCTCGAAGAAGACTCGTCCACGGTCACACTCGTTTTGGTCCCGCTGCATTTCAACATCAGGAGCGGGCGTGGTGACTACTTCCACCTGCTACTGCACCCTGGGACCAGTCCAAACCAGAGCGCCGGGATCCTGTTCCAGAGCTTGCCCCAGCCGGTGACGATGTCAGGACCACCAAAAAAAATTCACAGGCATTTTTGGGTCTGTCAGCGACGTTTCAGCACCCGTTTCGTCGAATTCTGAGTTCGGTGGAGTGCGTGGTGTCGTCTACATCGACTTTTTGTCCAGTTATTCCAGAACGGGCAGATCATTCGGCACTAGCTTAGTTAACCTCCCCTCCCCACCTGGCCGGCTTAGCACCCCTCCCTGTGTGGAGGTAGTGTTTGGTGTAAGCCCATTCCCCCACCCCGAGATCCACCCTCCTGCGTGGGGCGTAGTTTTGTACTAGCAGGTCTTCGGCTGAAGCGTCATCGGCGCGGCGTGCGGGTATCCCACGCTTCCCCGCTCGCCCTCGTCTCAGACCGGGATCGGTGTCTTCACACCGATCAGGTGAGCTTTGAGCCCCCATCCTCTGCTAGTTTCACTATTGCTTAGCTTAGTATTATCTCTAGTTGCACCATCGGCAGTGAGAGAGTGCTCGTCCCAACATTCCGTCTAATCGAGTGCCACCGCGGGTGAGTTGTGAGAGTGTCATTACATCCCACGCCCTCGGTGTGCCGGCTGCCCTTGAAATTGGGCATCCCAGGCCCATTGGGGTCCATCCCTAGCTGGCCATATCCTTGGAACCTCGAGGTCAAACCTCGGACCCTCACCACCATCGCCGGTCCACCTACGGAACCGGGTGTGCGCGACACGGGTGAACCGCTTATGAGAGATCGCCGTTCGGTCCGGTTGCTTGCAAATCTAGGTCCAAGGAGTCGTGTCACATCAAATCACCTTTTCGCGTCACACGTGCCCACCATCTCTGGCATTGCTCCTCGCCGTCCTTCAACCTCTCTCGCGACCCCGATGGCCGAGAAGCTCTTGAATCCGAGGCCACTGGCTGAGCTCCCCTCTCCTCTGCCAAAGGAGACTGCACCAGCTCTAAGCGCTCCTCCACTGCGAGCCCCAACTCTCTTCTAATCTGAAGTGACTCTGAGGGAGTGATGTGTCTAGTCACTGTTTCTCCCGGAGCTTCATCGCCTGGGCCTCTCGTGCCCTCTTCTCATCCCAACCTCCCTGCTATTCTGTCCTTGCCTTTCTCCCCCCGCTTTACCTCTCTCCTCACCACTTGGAGAGAAACCTTCAGCTCCAGGACATCTCGGGGCAACTCTTCATGCTGTAGTTTCTCCGATCCTCTAGCTCCTGTCCGGTGATGGTCAGTTGTCGCCCGACGTCCACCATTTCCACATGTACAAAAAGAAAAGGGGTAGAGGAGATTCGATGCAATGGCACTAAAGCTCCATGTTTATTTCTTGAGAACAACAAAAGGGCTACATCAGGGGTTTGGGCACTTCGGGCCTCAAATTCCCTAATTGGGTTACATAAGCTTTCCACAGTTCCATGTCCTCACTTACAGACACCATTGCCTTCAGTGGAACACTTGCCTTCCACGATGCTTTGATTGCCTTCACGTCGTTTGCATCTCCCTCCGTACCCAGCTCCCTCTTCCTCAGAGGAGAAATTTCAGATAACATTGGGAATGAATGGCGAGGGTGGCCGATTTGAGTGTAACACAGATGTGCATTGTAAAGAGCGAACTCAATCGCACCAACAAGCTGGAGCTCTGCATCTGGGGGAGACCTCGTGAGGAGTTCAGATGAAAGCAAACATGTTGGCGTATAAGTGAACATGTTCTGCATCATCATGCTGTAGTGATCCCTCCAGTCTTCGCGTTTCTTCAACCAGGGAGTGTGATTTACCACATTACCACCAAAGCCTAACACATTGGCCACGTGGTGGAGTGGGCTTTGTTGGAATATTTTTGAGGTAGTCGCCATCCACTCGTGGTGGTCAAATTTGAAATGCAAGTCAATCCAGCAATTCAGAAGGAGTATGCAACCGAAAAGAGGCTTACCCATGCTAGAAGCCGTGAGAGCGCTGTAAAGGTAAGCCAAGACGATGGGCCCTACTCTTTTGCTATCCCAAATTCCATAAATGGCGCTCAATTTGTCCTCCTCCACTATGTTGTCGGTGTAAGGAAACATGAGAGCTCCCGCCAAGCAGATCGTGAACCCCTTCATGAGTTTCTCCAGCTGATCATCACTTGTCGATTCTTCCAGGGCACGCATGGTAAACTCTGCAAGCTTTTGTAAGTTGATCCCCTGTTGAGTTTGGACCGCCTTGATGGCTTTCGACGGCATGAAACTTCCGAGAACCTCCTCAGAAGTTACCTTTTTCAGCATGCGTGAGATCTTTATCTTGCCATCTTTCTTGAATCTCTTCAAACCAAGCAGCAGCTCCACCTCCTCAAGAAGAACTGTTGCTTCAAAAGTGGAGAAAATAAAGGTGTGAGTTTGAGGGTGTCAAACCTCTACCAGTGCACTTATAGCCGCCCAGTCCATGTAAGTCTTGTCATAATGCTTGGCGTGAACCACTAGCCCTTGGAGATGCCACTTTGAAATCACAGCCCTCATGCCAATGGTTATGTTCGAGGTGAGCTTCAACAGCCAGGGTAGTTTTGAGAATTTCCTTGGGCCCGGGAAGAGGGGATATGCCTGAAAAGAAAAGGAAATGCCGAGAAGGTAAAGGAGAAGTCATGTAGAAACTAGAAAATGAGTCAACTCACCAGCCGAGAGTGAATTCTCTCGCTCAGATGCCCTTCAAGGTCCCTGAGCCGTTTGACCTCATTGCTAGCCCTACTTCTCTTCATGGGACGCGAGGATTCACCTTACATCTCAAATCAAGTGGCTAAGATCACCCTTTCTCTCTCTTGCTTCTCTTCAGGAGATTTGTGCTAATGCTTCTTCCTAGCTCGAATGTGAGCTACTTATAGAATGGGAAGGAATCAAAGTCGGCATCAGTAGTTCTGTCTTGTTATGATTATTAGTCATGCATGATTAGTCATGTTATGATTATGTCTTTTGATGATTGTGTTAATAATCATGTCTTGTCATGATTGTGTTAATAATTCTATCTTGTCATGATTGCCTTAATAATTCTGTCCTATCATGATTGTGTTGATAATTGTGTCTTATTACGATTGTGTAATTGTTATATGTAAATTTTAAAAAAAAAAAAACAAAAGAAAAACAAAAAATGGATCATCTCCCTTCACCATGTATCATCTCCATTGGGTCCTATACTATATGATATTTACTCTTACACTACTAGAATTAGTCAAGGACCGTATGCCTTGAATGAATTTGGAGTTTGAGTTCAAACTGTGATAACTCTAGGAGAGTTCGAGACGTACGTATAGGCCGTTATGTTGTGATAGCATGGGGATGACGGTTCCGTTCAGTGTGTCGGTGTGTGCATAAATGGGCCCCGGCTCACTGTCCGCTCACCGGATCGGTATCCTGACCTAGTCTCCTCAGCATAACAATATCATCCTGGCTAGTTTATACTGTTATGATTTTGATATCATTATTGAAAATCATTCACTGAAGTCAATTGTGCAAGTCGCTATGTTCAAACACTCTGAAATATGAGATATTCCATTCTGAGTTGAGGACTCAGTTTCATCAAAGTTACTTTGAGTTGTTTCTCTGGAGAAGACATTTGTTTGGATCAGTTCATAACTCCATTCCTTATTATTCCTCTTGGACCCACCTTAGTTGCAGCACTTCCACAATGGCTGGTAACCGCTCTCCAATGGTGAAACCTGCAGGTTTACGACCCAGGTACTTTTGCCCCTTTGATTCAAACTCACCCCTCACCCTCCTTTTCTCTGTAGCCTGCAGATGCCACCGTGAAGCTCCCAACTCCGCCGGCCACCATCCAACATCGTCCTTGCCTCACTCTCTCATCTCCACTTCGTCACCGGCCGCAGTACCCTGCACCGCGACCCACGCCATCGTCAACCACGTCTTAACGTCCGGCCACACCCCCATCGTCGGTCTCCACCTCCACCGGACGCCTCTCACCCACGACCATGCCACCGAATGATCTCCCTACTGCTGCCACCCTCTATCGGACGCCGCAGCCGCAGCTCCCCCTGCATGCGTCGCCACAAGCCACTCCACGTCGCCCACGTCGTCGGTCCGGCTTCACCTCCGGCCACCCTGGATGCTCCGCCGTGAAGAGCCAGCCTCACCATCGTCGCACCCGCACCGGCGTCTGCCTGCCATCGCCCTCCCTCACCGTGGCACTTCAGCTGCACCCCAGCCGCGCCCACGACGCCCTCCAGCCACCTCACCACGTCCGCCACAGACAGTCGCTTCCACCTCCCTTCCGGTAAACCGACGCCGTGACCCACACCATCGTCAACCACGTCTTAACGTCCGACCACACCCTCGTCGTCGGTCTCCACCTCCACCGGTTGCCGCTCGCCACCGCGCCCACGCCACTGCCGTCTTCATTGCGAAGCCCCTCACCGGAGCCTCCCACGTCCCGCCGTGAACCTACCGTCCGTAGCCACTTCGGCGAGCCATCCTTCATCCACCACCGCGGCATCCTTCTCCGCCCCACCGTCGCCGTCGTCTAACCCTCGCCGACGAACTCGCAGCTGCGAAGCCCTCCCCCGTCGTCTCTTCTTCTCTCTCACCCCCTCACGATCTCCTTCTCTCTCTTCTCTTCCGTTTCTCTCCGGCGTCTCTCTCGCGATTTCCCTCTCTCTCTCCTCCCCCATGTCTCTCACCCTCTCTCTTTCTCTCTCTTTCCCCCCCTCTCGTGATCTCTTTCTCTCTCCCATTTCTGACCCTCGCGGCCCCCCTCTCTCTTCTTCTCTCACCGTTTTCTCTCTTCCCTTCTCTCTCCCTCCATCTTTCGCAAACCCGCCGCGTCTGCTCTCTCTTTCTTTCTCTCTATTTTTTTATTACCTTACTCACCCTCTCTTTCTCTCTTTCATCTTATTCTCTATTCTCTCTTCTCTCCAGAACTCTCTATCTCTCTCTTCCCCCGCTCTCACGATCTCCCTCTGTTCTCTCTTGATCTTTCTCTCATATTTTTTTTTTATTTTTTTAAAACCCTCTCTCACTGTCCCTCACGCCCTATCTTCCCTCTCACCCGATCTCTCTCTCTCTCTCTCTCTCATGCACACGTGTACACACATCTCCCTCATTTGTTATATTTTGGACCTGGCTATAATGGTTGATGGAGCATGGGATTCATATGGTTTAAGAGACCAACTGGTTCATGGTGGAACCAGATGAGCTGGATTGGAACATATTAAAGAGAAGTGTTGCAGCAGATCTGTTGGAGGGGGTTCACTTTCTGTACATCTTGCTGTTCTCGACAAGAGGATCTATATATATCTATATACGTATATAGAGCTATATATATATAATAAATATACATAAATATATATTTATCCAGATATGTATTTCTAGATTTACATATACATGTGTATACTTAGATATATATATATGTGCGGGTATATTTATATATGTAAATATTATTTTAGCTTATATTAGATTTCATCCTTTTGAAAGTGCAGAAATAAAAACGAGCTTTCGGCCCATTTAATGTCCCCACATGTTCCCGTACACGAGGGAAGTTGTGTCATCCCACCGTTCGCTCGCCCCGTGCTCACGTTGCCATCAACGGCTTCTTAATAAGCTCCCTCTCACCCTAGTTATTTTATAGTATTTTTAGTTTATTATTTATCTTATTAGCATTTTATTTCATGAATTGCTACTATATGATTGTTCTGACTTAGTCGTTATTTCTGTGTTTGTTTCTATTTGCAAGAGTAACCAGTTGAAAAGCCCTCTTCTTCGGCCTGTCGAAAGAAGAGGAAGAAGGAGTCCACGTTATCCCCTGTTTGAGGCGAAGCGATCATGTAATTTGGGGCCCTCAGCCTCTGGCGATCACAACATCAAACGCGGGCTTGTAGTAATTTTTATTTTATGCTTATAATACTCGCGGAGAGTCAAATCCCACACGGGTTGGTTATTGTACTATAATTGGTCGCGGTGAGTCACTTCACCGTGACCGTTTACTTTCACCACTCCCCCATCCCTTTTATATCTTGCTATGATGTTGTTAAAATCCCACAAAGACCAATGTCCTGTGGTGATTTCCTTACTTTTTATATTGCTGTAATTGTGTGAGGAGTGATATACCGTTCAAATTCCGTGTCCACATTGTGTGTCTCCAATTTATCGTTCGTGTCAACTTCTACTACGTCGAGTCCTAGGACTTGTACCTGATATATAGAAAGCTACTTCCGGAACGGTAAGTCACGCCTACTGGGAAGGAAGTTAGTTTGCGCGAGAGGATCTTCGGATCCCCATCTCCGCCCTGTGCCGAAAACTTGGTAGGTCTAGGCTCTCCGCGTTCCCCTAGAGTGCTACCTTTAAGTCATCCTGACCGCCTTCGTTCCCATATCACCCCACAAAGCGCGCGTTCTTTTAAAAAAAGGAGGGAAATCACTCTCTCCTTCCACCACGTGACACATTCACAAGGGGGGCACAACATTCTGATAAAACTTGACATGGCCAAAGCATATGACTGCATTGAATGGGACTTCATTCTTCTAGTTGCAAAAAGATTTGGCTTTTCAAGCAGATTTGTTCCTCTTATTGCGCAAATGTTAGTGAATTGCTAGTATACAGTTGCTTTTAATGGGCGGCTCCTTGGATATTTCAAGTCCACGCGAGGAGTTTGGCAGGGGGATCCCTTGGCCCCTGCTCTTTTTATAATGGCTGAGGAAGTAATGAGCCATGGTCTCACTCTCCTTTTCAACTCTGGGAAATGTCACTATTATCACCTTCCATGAAATGTCCCACCCATCACTCACATTCTATATGTGGATGACTCCATCATACTTATGAATGGTGGCCTCTCCTCAGTTAAACAGTTGCTTCTTTTCTTGAATAGATACGAGACATCATCTGGCCAGCAGATCAATGCTCATAAAAGTAGTTTCATGGTGTCTAAACAAATGCCAATTCGTTCTATTAACCGCATTTATCAACTCACTGGATATCAGCACAAAGTTGGTAGTATTAAGTATTTGGGCATTCCTCTGTTTAAAGGAAGAATCAAAACTCCCCATTTCAAATATCTGTTGGACAATATCAGTGCTAAGCTTGCCGGTTGGCAAAGTAAGTGCCTATCTTAGGCAGGCAGAGTCACTTTGATATGGTCGATCCTGGCTTCCATTCCCATATATACTGCCAGCACTGCTGCCATCCCCTACACAATCCTCAAATAGATTGAAAAAATTTGTGCTAATTTCTTATGGTAGGGGCTTGAAACATCTCATCGAAAGCATTGGGTCTCTTTGGATAAAATATGTCATCCTACTTCTGAACGTGGTTTGGCCATTCGCAGTCTCTTGGACATCCAACTATGTTTATATGTCAAACAACTATGGATTTCGCTGCATGGTAACTCTCTCTGGGCTAAGTATGTCAGAAGCAAATACATACAAGGGCATCACATTATGGACTGTAAAATCCCTTTTCCAGTCGGTATAAAAACATGAGATTTTGATAGAGTGCGGTCTATTCTCATGGCAGGCAATCGCATTATTGTTCAGAATGGTGTCACCACTAACTTACTTAAAGACATCTGGTACAAAGATAAGGCTTTACTGGACTACCTTCCTCATCAAGATCGATTCCTAGCGAAGACATCTCAGTTCAAGATGCTTTAGCTGACCAGTAGAACCCGATTTGGCAGAGATTAGAAGATGTTAACTTGTGGTCTAAAATTCAAAGTTTTGTCACTCAGTCCGGCGATGATATTCCAATCTGGTCCTTCACAAATTCTGGTAAATTTAACACTAAGTCTACCTACCTTTTCATTAAGGGACAGGCGGCTTTTTCCCCTTTAAGCAAGTTGTGGGATCAAAGATTCCCTCAGCGAGCTTCTCTCTTTCTTTGGAAAATTCTGAATCAGGCGGTCCCTTTAGACAGTCAGATTCAACACAGCAGTATTCACATGGCATCTTGTTGTGTGTGCTGCTCCTCTTCCCATGCTATAGAAGATGTCGACCATCTTTTTCTTAATAGTGATGTGGCAAGATTTATTTGGAACAAATTCGCACCCCTGCTTGATGAACACTGTCTGCATTCCATTAAACACAAAAATCTGGTCAGCATTGCAGTTCAATGGACTGCTCCTAAAACTACTTTTTCACTTCAACTAGACGGTGCTAGCAAAGGAATCATGGCTCTTCAGGGGGAGGTGGTTGTTTCAGAGATGCACAAGGAAAATTGCTACTGGGTTTCTCTTATTATTATGGTCATGGTTCAAATATGGTTGCGGAAGGACGGGCGCTCCTTGATGGTCTTCGCTTGGCACAGTTTCATTCCATTCCTATATCAGTCATCTTCACACATTCTTTGGCGCTAGTCAATATGCTGAAACACAAAAGAAATCCACCTTGGTCCCTTCTTCTGTGGTGGAGAGCACTTAAGCAAATCACTACTTTATTTCATTGTCCTATTATGCATATCTATAGAGAAACTAATCAACTTGCTGATGCACTAGCCAATCATGCCGTCTTCACGGGATACAACACAGAATTTTTGTCAGCAAGGGAGTTGCCACTTCTAGCTAGAGGATATGTCACTACAGATGCTTGTCACATTCCGAATATTCGTCTCCGTCGTGTGTAGCTTTATTGTTATATTTTCTCTTTCTTTGTTTGTATTCTTAGGGGCTTGCCCCGCTCTGAACTATCATTTATTTCTTTCATGCAATAAAAGTTTCATTTATTGACCCGAATATGGAGTGAGAACATTCCCTTCCTCTGGATAGGGGGTGCACTCTCTCTTCGTTCCATATAGATGATTTTATTTCAAAAAAAATCTGAATAAACCTCACATAAACCCTATCAAAACCAATAAATCCTATCAAATCAACAAATCCTATCAAATCAACAAACCCTATCAACACATAAACCCCAACAAAACCAATAAACCCTATCAACCCAATAAACCAAATAAGCTAAAGAATCTAAGCATGGTCGGCGTCATGACCTTTCGTCTAAATCGATGAACAGTTTACCTTCGGCCAGGACAGCCAACCCAATAAATAAACAAAAGTTCTTTCACATAGTCGGTGTCATGACCTTTCATCTAAGCCGGTGAATATTCTACCTTCGGCCAGGGCGGCCATCCTAATAAACAAACAAAAGAAACCCCTTATACTTTGGCTCGGACCTCCCGTCCGACCAATGAACAAAAATGCACCCATTCACCTTGGCCCAAACCTCTCAACTAAAGAATAAAAATGCCCCTCATATAGTTGGCTTCCCTGACACATTAAAGAACAAAAAACCCCCTCATATAGTCGGCTTTGCCAACGCATTAAAGAATAAAAAGACCCTTCATATAGTCGGCTTCGCTGGTGCAATAAAGAACAAAAAAAACCCTCATATAGTCGGCTCTACCGGCGCACTAAAGAATAAAAAGACCCTTCATATAGTTGGATTCGTCGGTGCATTAAAGAACAAAAAACCCCTCATATGGTCGGCTTCACCGACGCATCAAATAATAGTAAGACCCCCTTTTCCAATTTGGCTCGGACCTCCCGTCCAGTCAGAGAATAAAAAGCCATTTCACTTTGGCTCGGACCTCCCGTCCAACCAATGAACAAGAACCCCCTTTCTATTTTGGCTCGGACCTCCCGTCCGGACCAATGAACAAAACAGCCCTTTCGCTTTGGCTCAGACCTCCCATCCAACCAATGAACAAGAACGCCCTTTCTATTTTAGCTCGGACCTCCCATCCGGACCAATGAACAAAAAAGCGCTTTCACTTTGGCTCGGACCTCCCGTCCGGACCAATGAACAAAAAAAGCCCTTTCTACTTTGGCTTAGACCTCCCGTCCAACTAAAGAACAAAAAAGAACCCCTCATGAAGTCTGCGTTACGACCTTCCGTCTAAGCTGACGAACATCAATCCTTGGCTGGAACTGCCACACGAACAAAAGAACACTGCCCTTGGTTAGCACCAACCTTTTGTCCCATTGGGACCCACCGCGACACATAAACCAAATAAAAAAAATAAACAAACAAAAAAAAAACAAAACAAAAAAAATAAACAAAACACACACAAAAATTAACAACAAACAAAAAAAATAGGCAACAAAAGGGCAAACAAAAAGGAAAACATATAAAACAAAAAATCTCTTGCATGGTCTTGAGTTTTGAATGCTTACTCTTGCATGCTTGCCTGTAGTATAGCGTGATACACTTCCTTTGAATGTTCTAGGACCATATCTCCTTGAATAAATAACGTTGCCCTAACTCTGGACACGTGTGCGCCATGTCACATCGTGAGGGGGAAACAACTAATTCTGGTAAGCGCATACGTTAAGGGGAAGAGTCGTAGTTATGTCGCTAGCATAACTCATAGAATATACCCAAGACGAACTCCTACACTTCGCACATAATGTGAATCAATGATCTTTGACCATAGGGATTCCAGATTTTTCTTCCTAATACTCTATGGACGCTCCAATTCCTATACTCGCATGAAAGGTAATTGTGAGGAAAAAGCTGCCTGCCCCCTTTGCAAAAAAATGATGAATAAGTGAAACGTGAATCTAGGAAGCCGGGAATCCCCACTAAAATAAATGAGGAAACTCGAGCGAAATGGTGAAGTAAAACTCCACAAGAGAATTACAATAAGGATGAATCCTACTAGCCGAGAATTCCCATTGAGACACATGAGGAGACTCGCGTCGAACGGTGAAGTCCGCAATCAAAAAAAAGAAGAAATAAGAATAAACAAGGGGGCTGTATGAAGCTACTGAAAGGCGAAAACCTAAAATGCATGTGTGGGTGACAGAGTAATCCTCGAGTGTTACTTGGAAAGCCTGCATATCCCTATGATTAGGGCTCATTGCCTACATACCCGCACCTCCACACCATGGAGAAATTGTCTCGGGTGTAAACTGTAGTTTTAACTACGAACATAGACTATGTGAAGTCCTAGTTATGTGTGCACATCCCCTTTAATTGTGCTTTATGAGCCGCACTCTGTCTATGAATTATGGGCACTGTCCGTATCCTATCCTAGATAGATAGGAGCTATTTTTCGTACCTACTGTATGCTAGCTATTAATGAATGCTTGTATGCTTGGTCGGAAATAATAGATACAAAAAAGAAGAAATAGAAAAAAGAAAAAAAGGAAGAAAAAAAAGGAAAGAAAAAAAATCATCATCAAAATCACCGGGGGATGTCAATTAACCAAGTCCCATTGGAATTCAAAAATCTTTCCTTTGGCCCATGCTATTCATCTTGGCTGAATAACCAAACAGTTGCCCCCCACCCAGTAGCAAGAGCCTCATTCATAGCTCAACACTACTTCATCCTGTCCCAGTGACGTATAAACCTCTGACTTGGACCTTCCGTCCAAGCCGGCAAACAAAGACCCTTGCTTTGACTCAGGCCTTCCGTCCTGGTCAATGAATGAAAAGACCTCCTTCCTTCGACCCAGATCTTCCATCTGGATTCGATAAATAAAAAGACCCCCTTTCTTGCTTTGACACTAACCCCGTGTCAATGAATAAACCACCTCAACATTACAACCTCTTGTCCCACCGACGAATAAACATGTGGCCCAGGCCTTCTGTTCGAAGCCATGAACAAAAGACCCCTTCACTTGGGTTCGGACTTTCCGCCCTACCAAAGAACAGAAAGACCATTCCACTCTAGATCGGACCTTCCATCCGGCTAGAAAATAAAAAGATCCCTTTCACTTTAGCTCAGACCTTCCGTCCAGCCAAAGAATTAAAAAAAATTGTCATATAGCCGGCAGCCCCAGCACATTAAAGAATTAAAAATACCCCCGGCGCATTAAAGAATTAAAAGACCCTTCATATAGCCGGTATCCCCGACGCATTAAAGAACAAAACGATCCCTTTCACCTTAGCTCGAACCTTCCGTCCAGCCAAAGAATTAAAAAAAAACCTTCATATAGCTGGCACCCCTGGCGCATTAAAGAATTAAAAAACCATTCATATAGCCGGTACCCCCGGCGCATTAAAGAATTAAAAGACCCTTCATATAGCTGGTATCCCCAGCGCATTAAAGAACAAAATGATCCTTTCACTCTGACTCGGACCTTCCGTCTAGCCAGAGAATAAAAAGACCCCTACCTTGACACTCACCCCGTGTCCATGAATAAACCACGTCAGCTCCCGGCACCCCGTCGGCGTTGACGAATTAATCTTTTACCCCTTTCACTCTGACTCGGACCTTCTATCCAGCCAGAGAACAAAAAGACACTTCTACTTTGAGTCAGACTTCCCGTACCGGCCAAAAAAAAAAGAGACGCTTCCACTCTAAGTCGTACTTCCCGTACCGGCCAGAAAAAAGAGACGCTTCCACTCTGAGTCAGACTTTCCGTACCGGCGAGAGAACAAAAAAAAAGGGGACCATTCCACTCTAGATCGGACCTTTCGTTCGGCTGGAGAACAAAAGGCCCCCCTGTCACTTTGGCCAGGACTTTCCATCCAGCTGAAGAGCAAAAAGATCCCTTTCACTTTAGCTCGGACCTTCAGTCCAGCCAAAGAATTAAAAAAAAGGGACCTTCATATAGCCGGTATCCTCGGTGCTTTAAAGAACAAAAACCTTCATATAGTCGGTACCCCCGGCACATTAAAGAATTAAAAAACCCTTCATATAGCTGGTATCCCTTGTGCATTAAAGAACAAAAAGATCCTTTCACTCTGACTCGGACCTTCCGTCTAGCAAGAGAACAAAAAGACCCCTGCTTCAACACTTACCCCATGTCAATGAATAAAATGCGTCAACTCCTGACTCCCTGTCGACACTGATGAATAAACCCTTGGCTCGAACATTCCACCCGAATCAACGAACACACAAACTCCTCCCGCTCCATTGGGTCCATTACAAAGCCTTCGGCTTAGACCTCCCATCCGAGTGGATGAATAAACAACCCTTTTTAACCCAACATGAGCCGTCAGTCCCCCCTTGGGATTGGCATTACCCCGTCGGCTCAGACCTTCCGTCTAGGTCGACGCATGAAACCCTGCCTCTTTGCTTCGGCATCAACCCTATGCCAATGATTAAACCCCTCACTTGGGCTAAACTTCTTGGTCCACATGCCCACCGCGGTGAAACGACCCCCTCATCCCTTTACTGAAGGAGTGAGCGCTTTCCTGCGAATTTACACCGGACCGATGATCTACTGGCTCGGAGAATGAAATAATATATAGAAGGAGTCTACACCCGCAGGCCCCGCACACTTGTCCCTCGCTTGCGCCGCCCGCGGGTGGGGGCATTTGTTGATGCCCAAAATATTACTGCACAGCAAGCACACCTTAGCAGCTAATCGAGACTGGAAAGGACGAACAAACCCTACATCTCATCCGATCAGGACAAAAACACACCTGGTGGTCCACCACCTGATAAGGAGGCTTCTCGAGCTGAAGAAATATCTCTGATCCTCCAAAACAGGGTGCCGAAGGCAATATCAGCATAAAACCCGAGTGATCCGATCGGGGTGCACATTATGCCGGAAATGTCTGTAGGAGGCCGAAAAGCTACCCAATGGGGGGGGCGAAAACACCTTGAGTGATTGTCCACTCGATGAAGACACTATCCACGTGCATGAAGCAGGCCTAAGGACACAATTCACAATGCCGAAGGCCGAATCAGGATGAAACCCAAGTAATCTGGCACAGGTTCGGCACTTGTCGAAAACCACTCGAAATTGCAAACCGAAGCCCGGGAGCTTCAAAATAAACACTCCGAAAGTGGGTGGGTAAGAACAAGGAAGTACTAGATGTCAGGCGTTCGTCTGAGCCAGTTCGGAGTCAACGAAGCAAAAAAAGAATATGGAGTTTACCAAAATACCCCCCTCCTGCCTTTGAATCGACGCAAGGTGCTCCAATGGAGCATGAATTGATGCCCCCCATGGGGCCATCCTGAACCGACGCGCCAAGGGGTAGTCACCACTTGAATCGGCGCAAGCAAGAGGCCCCTTGGCCCTCTTGAAACGACGCACAAGGAAGCCTCCCAGGCCTTGAATCGACGTGGCCAAGCCGTTTGGCATCCACCTGAATCGGCACACAGGGCTTGATGCCCATGAACCGACATAGAAAGCCCCTGAAGAAGCCACTGAATCGGCACTGTAGAAGACATCCCATCCATTTACGGTGCTCTGTTTCGCCGGGTCATAGAGGAAGAAGAAAAGTCCCCCTTTCAGCAAGACATTCAATGCCCATCCGACTGGCCACTGAAAGACCCCTGCGTGGGAGATTTAGCCGCCGGTTAAACCTTGGGCTCGGCAACGAAGTAGCGTAAGAGTGCAAGCCCCATCACCTCAAGCTCGAAGCCATCGATCCCATCGCATGAGCATTCAATGCTCGTGCATCTCTCTCACGCTCAAGGTGACAACGCGATGGTGGTAGGCCCTCGACGTCGACCTCGCCCACTCTTGTGAAGACATGGTTGCTACCACCTGCCACCCTACCTGTAGGCTCTTAAGCGTCTTCAAGCAGGAAAAGAAGAAGAAGAAGAAGGAAAGAAGAGTGAGTGGGGTTCGAATGCCCTCCACCTCCACTCCTATAAAGGGAGGCACAGCTCTGTCGAGCGTTGGTGGGCAGCTAGGGTGGAAGCCTAGGGGGAAGAGTTGGAGGCCCGGCTGCAACAAGAGAGAAGAGAGTGCTGGTTCTGGCCTGAAGAAAAAGAAAGGGGTGACTAGAGCCCGTCTACGTGCATCTGCGTTCCAGAGCGAAGAAAAGATAGGGGGAAGAGAAGAAGGGTGAGGGCTTAGGGGGGGAGCCTGTGCTCCGTTCCCCCCACCAAATGTATTTCTCTACTTTCATGCTTTATTTCAATTTCTTTTCACTGTGATGTATGCTTCCCCGTATGGTATGCCTCCATGGTGAATAAAAGCCTAATCACAACAAATATTATGGGTTTTATTGTGGCCCCTTTGTCTCTTCTCTCTTGAGCATGCCCATCCCCATTTCCTTTTGCCCAGTTCTGGGCTTTCTCCTTTTCATTCTCTCGAGAGGATGTCATCAATTTTCTATCGGTGATCACTCTGGGCCCCCGGGACTTACTTCTTCATAGTATGGTCTCTGGGGGAACCCTGCAAGAGAAGTGAATAATAACAGACATGTGCCGGGCAGTATGCCAAATTTATATCCCGAATTTCAGAAACGACGGCATGTGGGTCATTGGGTCCCCTTTGAAGGCTAGCCCTCGGGGTGCTCATGCCCAATATGGGCCACTGGGTAGTTGTTCTCAGCTCATCAATGAATTTCAGGAGCCATCTTGAAAGTCCCATAGATGAGCCACAAATTTTACACCCCACAAATCCTGGGTCCGGGGGAGGTGCTGTCGAAATCCCGCTAGGAACGCAGATAAAGAAAAGAAAACACATGTCTTAACAATGCTAACCATAAGAACAAAAGAATGAAATGAATAAAAAGACCCTTGAATCATCAAACGTCTCTGCTTGAATGTTGCCGATGGACCCTCACGAATCAAGAACAAAACACCTTTGCATTTCTGACTCATAAGCATGAATGAACCCCCATGCATGCAATACATTGCGTCGAGCCATTTGCTCCTTAAAGCTGCCCTGCGTCGACCCCAAGTTGGCCCTACGTCGACATCTTGTCTTTCCTAGTCAGCTACCCTGCGTCGACCTCATACACATCAAACTCCATTGGCATTTTCTACTGCATTTCATTGACAAACAAAAAAAAAATGGAAGGAGCTCCATGAGTTCAGTTCAAACAAAAAGGATGGGCACATCTCGTGCATTGAATCATATGCATCATAGGCATAGAATAAACCCAATACATGCATAATAAACCCCCCCTTGCAATCTACTCTACCAAATATAAAAGAAAAGAAGGAGAAAGAAAATTTCTGTTTAAGCATGGGATCGACCAATAGGGATGACCCTCCCCCTTTTAAACACCCATGCATCGACGCAGGGGGTGAGCCTGCATCGACGCAAGTCTGTTTCTCTTCTGCTACTAGGTGTTTTGGTCGATTGACTGAACCGATTCGGTCGACCAACCCCCGTTCAGAAATAAAAACAACAACCAAGGCAGGGGTGAACCGGCGTGCACACGAGGGCCTTCTCGCGTCGTCTCACCCCCACGCCGATTCACCTCCGCCTCTCTCTCACCACCCTAGTGCGCCGATTCACTCACTCTCCATATATATATATATATATATATATATATAATAAAGAGGAGAAGTGGGAGTGATCCGGCACCCATTGGCACGCCGGATCACCCCCACCCCCCTTCTTTTTTTCTCTCTTGTTTCTTAAAAAAAGAACAAAAGATAAAATCAAAAGGGGAATAAAATAAAAAAAGGAAAACAAAAGAGAAACAAAGCAATAAAATAGCAATAAAATGGTGTAAATAACCTAACAATAACAATAAAAAGAAATAAATAAAACAACACCACTTTCAAACGAATAAATAGTCAAACAAAAATAACAACAATAATCAAACAAAATAATAACAACAATAATCAAACAAAAATGATAACAATAATCCAACAAAGGAAATATCGAACACAAAAAAATATAATAACAAGTGAACAAAAATGCATCCATGCATCTAAATAAAGGTCAAATAACCAAATAAAAAAGAGCATAATAACATCCGTTTCGGAGCCCTGCTCTCTCGAGACCTGGTACGAAAGGAATATCAATGCCGCCCCGTTAAGTCGGGTCTGGACCTCAGGAATCAACCCGATGTGCCCATGATCCGATATTGCTCGGGCCAACAGTTC